>VUQG01017450.1:7340-34585 GCA_015106755.1 Etia nguti
ATGAAAATGTGTCCATATTTTTTGAGTTATATTCCATATGGTGGTAAAGCTTGCGTCAGTGCTGGTGAGAACTAGATGAATGCATGCTGCTGACTCTAATCTCCCCTTCTTCTGCTGTGAGTCTGGTATTACTCTTGTTGGTAAGTGTAATCTCTTGCTGGTCTGAGCCTCTCCTTTGGCCAGAGTCTCTCTGCGTATGTGTGTTCATATGTCTGTGAGGCTTGCGCATTCATACGTGCCTGCATTCTGGTGTCTGGTCATATGATGAGGTGTTCTGCTCTGCAGACAAGCTTTGGTTATTAAACCTGGGTTAAGCCCTCACTTGAAACCTTCTATCATGCTTCTCGATCCGAGATGATGGCGTTGGGGAGATTAAGGGGTTTGGAGACCAGAACTTTTTGGGGTTTTGCCAAAGTTTTAAAAGTGTGCTCAAGGGGCACATTCTGCCCCAGTGTACACAAATATTTTTGAAAACTGTTTTTTTTCCCCCCTCTTTATTCTAAAATGTCATCTTGCCCACGCAAGTGCTCTCTGTCTATATGACAACTCAAAACTTAAGCTGTGTCAAGAGCATGCTGTTAAGAGCTTTGGGAACCAATAGCTGGCAATATAAACCTAACCTCAAAGCTATGTTGGCCAACCAGAAGCACTGATAGTTCCGATTTCCCTGTCTGCATTGCAAACAGTTTCTGAATCTCTTCAGCCTTAAACAAGTTTTGCAAAGGGTCAGTTTTTACTGACCTAAAACTGTGTTTGCATTTAGTTGAAAGGCTAGCATGCATAGAAAAAAATATGTTAAAAACTGCACAGGCATTACTCTGTAAGGTCAGGATCCGGTATTTTTGGGGTGGCATCCTTTTTGCTATCTAAAATCCCATCTATTGATAGCCTCAGCTCTACTCTCACTCTCTCATGAATGGGAGAATGAATCTTATCGCTTGTTTTACGTTAAGGGTAAAAAACACAACCAGTAAAATTTCACCAAAAATAGAAAAAGTATAGTATATATTTTTTGTGTTTATCTTAAAAGACTAATATGTCTCATACTGTGATTTACTCATGAAGACAGACATGAGTAAATCACATGTTTTGCACATGTGACAGACTGTACAGACTTTTTGTAGCATTTATTTTGATCATGTAAACAACATACAGAAGGTCATTTAGGAAAAGAAAAGATATAAACCGCAATACCAACAATAAGAATATTTCTAAAATAATATATACACTGCGTTAAATACATATGAAGCGTGTATCAAGCAAATAATATGAGACCGATAAGTCTTTAAGAACCTTTAGTGGTAAGTTATGGGTTAGGATTTTTTTTTTGCTAGTTCTTTTCCTTTACATTGAACTGTAATGTTCACAAACTTTAGAAATGGAAAAAAAATATTAAATATAAATTATAGTGACAGGAAACTGTGGCAAGTGGACAGCACACAAATATGCGAACTGGTTGTGTAATTTGTGGATTTGTAGCTTCTGTTGGGCTGTTTAGAGGCAGTTAGGTGGTTGTCTGGCTGTATAAGCACAGATGTGCTGATTCTGCTCAGCTTCAGTGGACTGATAGCACAGAAAACAGTGTTTATGCCACACTTGTGTGATACGAGCCTTTATGTGATATGTATTCCCTCTTAAACTGCTATCTCCTCTTTTCCTGCCCAATGTGTTTCTCGCCTTCCCTTTTTTCCTCACTGTTTTGCTTTCTCTCACTCTGTCTCCTGTGACTTGATAAGGAGAGAAAGATTGAAGTACCGAGGTGTATTTCCACGACCTCTGCGAAGGAGAAGGGAGGGGAAAGTGGGGGGAAAAAAAGACATCTGAAATTTTATCAGAGATGTAGCATGTTGCTGAGCCTGGAGCGTGACAGGCAGGAAGAGCTGGAGAACTAAGCAGTCGACCCAAACAGTGATAATGATCTGCCTTGTGCTATCTGACTACCAATGAAATGCAGTCTTCTTGCTGCTGATTATGGAAAGCCAGAGCCCTGCAATCACTCAGTGACAAACAAACAGGAGATATATGATGGCATCCATTTGTCATTTAATCGCCCTTGGTCGCTGTGGTAGCTACTCTGATCATTAAGGCACAAATTGGGAGAAAATGAGTTTCTCCTTGTCATGTTACATAGACAAGAGCGTGTCCAAGAATAGGAACCATATGAATGAAAGTTGATGCTCATTATTACAATGTAGTTCTTCCGCAAGCGTTCTTTTCTTCTGACCTTTCTGTAATTCTAACAGTTCATTTCTAAGCCCCAGATATTCAACATGCTAGGTCATGTTACAAATGAAGGGATTGGCTCCATTACCACAGTGATTGTGTACTAATGATGAAGCAAATGAAAAGAAATGGATGAACTGGAACAGCAACAAACTAATGCTATGCAGGTTGTATCTGAAAGCTTTTATTTGACATGTTTAAGCATCTGGCTCACTAGCTTCACAGCGAATGTTGTTTGTGCAGCTTGGGGTTAATTACATGTGCAGTGATCATAATAATCCTCGATGGAGGGTATGTAAACATATACATCTAACAGTCTAATTTGGACAGTGAAGAAGAGGGTGGCTTGCTTGAGCAGTGAACAGAACAGAAACACCCTCACCTCTTCTTTGTGCCTCTTTGTGTTCCTGCCACACCCTGTTTAGAAAGGTCAAAGGCAGCTCCGTGTAACTATATACAGGCAAAGAGTTGGATAAAAGACAGACGGGAGACGTCATGCGTAAAAGGAGAAAAGTAGAGAGGATCCATTCAAAATTCAAACAGAAGTCAGTGTTGCTGTGGGTAAGTTTGAAATAGCTGACATGTGACTCACTGAGGCATGGTATTGTATGACCATAGTGATGTTGTTAAGCTTAGGGGTGACATTTCTATTCTCCCTTCCCTACCCCCCACCCCCACCCCCACTCCCACCGCCTTCTCTATGTTTCTTTCTCTCTCCACCATACACTAGTATCAGATTCAAATCTGTCAATGGTGCCTTAGTTCTGTTTAGCAGATTGGCTCACATCTGATGGGTTGGATAGACAGGCTGTCAATAACCAGTTGGGATCTAGCTGGTCTCTTCCCTTAACCCCTAAAAATACCTCGGGATTGGACACTTACTGATTATAGTTTTCAACACTTTCAACCATTATTCCTTTCTTGTACTTGAGAAAGGAAAACTTTTAAGAGGCACTGTACCACACCTTACCTTTACTCCATTGCTTTTATAGTGTAACTTATTTAATGTTTGGGCTTTAGAAGCTACTTTGCTGTCTGAGTCATGTCAGTAATCGCAGTGTGGAAGCGAATGATCTTGAGACCAGGCCTGTGCATCCAGTAGCGTTTTTCCCCTGCCAATGGGATTAGTGCAGAGTGCCGACTCTGCAGGTGGAGCCCTAAGTTAATTTACCCCACTGTTTGGAGCTATAATAGCTTATTGATTGCCTGACAGAGATGCAAAAAGCAACATGGAAGGGCATGGAGAGGGGAGAGAATAAGTTAATCATCACTCAGTGTGTTGCCAGGATTTAATCACATTAACCAGGGTTCACTACTGCTATGTAAATTCACTTTCAACCTCAGAGGAGTCGGAATAACTGCTCTGAGACAGACAGGACCCTGCTGATTTTGTGAAACCTTCCCTCAGCTGGTCCCTGTCGGCCTGGTACTTTCTACCCAGCACCCACATCAGTCCTAAGGGGATGCAGGTTCTCTGCCCAGGGGCCCAGCTTAATTCATGCTAAGCTGTTGGGTTAATTTTAGCTATGCTACCCAGTGGTGACCACCATCTGCTATACTGCTACTCAGGTTGTCTGAAAAGCATCAGCCTGGCCTCTCTCCATGATTCAGACCATAACTCTCAGACAGCTGGTTGAGCCATCACTCATTTCTTCCCCTAGTTTTTTTTTCCAAGCTAAAGTGCTCCTGTTCGGTATGTATATGTGTGTACTGTAGGTGCAGGAAGATGTGTATGTGTGTTCCTTGGAGGAAGTCTGGCCCATTAGCGCTGCCGTCATATGCACATTCTTACTATGGCTGGTTACCTGGAGACTGCACATTTTGCTTTTATTTGACTGGCTGCTGTCTAGCTACCCAAACATACTGACACAATCGCTCTCGTTTAAAAGCTTCAAGCAAAGCTGCTACTAAAAGTGTGCTCTACATCAATACTTAGACTATGGAAGAGCTCCGTAGCGCTTTCTTTTTTTCCTTTTTTTTCCAACCCCATCCTTCCCAATTAAGGTTGATTTTGGGACTAAAATCTGTTGCTCATCACATTTACTTTTTGTGTTCTTTCAGGACATCATATTGGCTGCTATTTACACAGAAAGCAGCAAAACTTGGTTTAGCTGTGGTTGGACTTTGCCCATGCTTTAGTCTGCCTTGTATCAATCTGTCTGCACCCAAAGACTCAGCTAACCAAAAGCAAAACAATGGCACAGCGAGGAGAGAGGTGAAGGAGTGAGATAATGTAAACACAGAGGCAGAGAAATGTTGACCTCACACCCCGTCACACACACACACACACGCCGACACTGACCTGATGGCCGAATTCCTATCTGGCAACAATAGGAGAAACATCTGGCAAAACTGTCAACCTAAGCCCAAATCTAAACTTCATCAGGTTCCATCTCCACCAGGTACAACATTTAAATTTAAATAAAAGTCCTGATGTGATTTAAAATAATTGCAGAGTATCTGCTGCTTTGAGATCAAACATGCAAAAGGAGAGATAGGAAGGAACAACAAAGAGAGATAAACTATTGAGGAGAAAATTGCGCACAGGCTGCCATTAAGCGTGGGATGAGAGAGTAGAAGAAGGTGGCTCCAGTTGGACAGAGAGTCTCCCTTGGCTTGTGAGGGGAAGATAAGGGGACAGGTGGTGTTCTGTTCTCTCAAAGATCTCAGACAGCTGGCAACTCTCTGGCTATAAGCATGCTGCCATACAATGTGTGCGTGTCTGAGAGCGCGTGTATGCATGTTTGTGTGACATTTGTTTATAAGTTCTTGTGTGTTTATAGCTACATGTGTCTGCATTTGGGAGTTGTTTGAACACTTGGCAGCTAAGATATGTTGCTGATGTCACTCTCGAGTGGTATTTTTTATTTTTTTTATAGTTGTTTCTTGTTTTTTTCTCTCTGGAAACACAGCAGCTTTTGACGATTTTATGCCAGTATATATTTTATTAGACTATTTTTATTCATGTGTGTTGAGGATTAAATGTGTCAATAATCTGTAGATTCTGTGTGTAGAAGAGCAATGGAAGGTGCACATTTTTTACATGTACTACAACCCGTAAAATATGGGTTGATGAATTTGAAATCATTGCATTTTATTTTTGATTACATTTTATGCAGTGTCCCAACTTTTGGGGGGTATTGGGGTTGTACATTTACCTTTATTCGTGCCTCCAATCCAGTCAGGGTCAACAGTGCACAACAGTGCACAGTGCTTCGGAAAAAATTAGCAGTCAAAAACCAGAGAGGATACAGAGAAATGATATGTTGTCAGTTAGTAGAATTTAACACACCCTGCTTAAAAAAAATGAATGTTTTTCAGTTTTCTTGTATGACAAAAAGTTGCACAGCCAAGTGTGTTTGTGCTCATTTTGAGGTATGAAAGACCAGCTCAACTGTTGCACTTTTTTTGAACCTACACCCTTAATGTGTGAACAGCAACAAAATTAACAGATTTTTTTGTTGTTGTTGTTGTTGTTAGGCTTTTTACTGTAGGCAGGATTCAGCATCGATATGGTACCACCCTGCGGTGCCTCATGAACTTGATTTCATGACCAATGAAGACTTTTCCATGCAAAGCAAATGCCGGGTTGACAAATGAGCCAAAACAGAAGGGACTTAAAATTCCTCTGTGCTGGCCTGGCAGTATATAGCGTGCGTGTACTGCGGTTAGTTCGGAGTTCTTTACTGTGTTGGCTTTGGGCTCGTTCCACATACAGCACTGTGTTTGATCTGGCAGTGTAGCAGCCACTGAGAAGAGCTTGTGTCATCTCAGTGGCAGACTGCTTTTGTTTGCAGAAAAGAAAAAGAGATGGCACTAAATGGTCCAGAGGCGCTTATTTGCTGTTGGCAAACAGGCACTGTCCTCAGTGGTGAAGCACTCAGTTGCCACAGTGGCCTGACAGCTGGCTTTCATCCCTGAGCACCACAAAGTTTGTTCACAATGCAAGTTGCTCTTAAATGTAATTCATGCTCTCCGTGGCCATCGTGCTCGTGTGGAGGCTCAGAAAAAAGATTCCCCTCCAGCACTGCTCTTGGTCAACCGAATAGGAATCAATTTCCTAGACCGCTATTGATTGGTGTCAACTGTTATGAGTGTTCTTTTTTTCTCTGTTCTTGTTAATGGTTTCTTTGAAGTTCCTTTCAACTTCCCACCTTCAATAGAACAGTTGGCTTGCACCTGATTCATTGATGTTTCACACCCCAGAGGTCACCTTGATGAGGGTGCCTTCTTTGTGGCAAAGAACTTTTTCATATGCAAAAATTAATGATGCTGATTTTTTTTTGATGAAAGAACTATCAGCACTTTCTGCACCGCGCTCG
Source organism: Etia nguti (assembly GCA_015106755.1). Classification (NCBI taxonomy): domain Eukaryota; kingdom Metazoa; phylum Chordata; class Actinopteri; order Cichliformes; family Cichlidae; genus Etia; species Etia nguti. Next base: position 13,886 of record VUQG01017450.1, read on the forward strand.
ATTTATTTTTCCCTATCAGTCTTGATTAGAATCTAAACATTTCACCAAATATGAATCATGGTTACATTCCAAATCTAATCAGCTGTTAAAGTAGACTCATAATGACATTTAAAATCCTTTAAAGACCATAATGACACTTACGTTCAGGCCAATAGGGACACATATTTCATCATTTATGCAGAATGACTCCTTCAAGGTTCCTGCTACCTTCGTGTGTATCTCTTAATTTTGACTAAATATCTAATTAACAGTTGTGGAGATAATTCTGCAGATCAATGATTTTAATTTGCTTGGGAGCTTTCAAATACACGCCCACTGCTTAATAGATATTGCGAATGGATCTTTTTGTTCAGCTAACATACTAACAGAACAGCTAGCTTTGAGATTCACCATTTTGTGTCTCCTAGTCTTGAAACAAATGAGCAGCAAAGGCTTGTCTCGGCAGTGACTGTGGAAAATGCTACATGAACAAATTGCTGCAGTGATTAGATCACACACTGCTTGCATTCAGACATGGTCAATTCCTTACATTCGCTTTGCCACAAGAACCTCTGCTGCACTGCTTTCCGAGGTTGAATGGCATCTGAAATATAGTTTCCTTTCATCCTGCACAAGGGTCCAGCTATTTCCCCTGGAGGCAAGTCCACATAAAGCCATCTTTGTCTTCCAGACACACATATGTTATTATAGCTATCCTCATAACTATAAATATATTCATTCTGAACATCAACTGTTTTCCTTTTTGGCCATAAAGTTGTAGGAATCCTGTAGCTTTTCACTGTGGCATGCAGGACACAATAGAAATGTCAGCATTCAATTTTTCTGTGATACCGAATTGTACATTAAAGTCTTTGCAGGTTTTACAACAGTATGCATGCTCCAGTGTGAATGACAGTCACAGTTGATGTTTATGTGTGACTTTCATCGCTAAGCTTCACGTGTCAGTTTGGTATTTTCTTGCTTGGGTAAAAGATTTTGATTTTGTTTATGCAAATGAGTGCCAGGATATTACACAGTAAGAAGAAATATCTGAAACAGGTCAGGTATAGAAAAACTAGGCCAAGTTCTCAGCAGGAAGCTTTCTTTGTCGTGTTGTGTGGAAACTGTCAGAAGAGACGAGATCAAGGTGACTATTCTGCTCATTCCAAACAACCTCAGAGCTGACGGCCGTTGCCCACTCACTCCTTAGGGCAGGCAGAGCAGAGCATAAACCCTTAAAGCAGGTTTTAAACAAACAGTCTGGTGTCAAGGCTGTGTGTGGCATTTCTGTTCAAATGCCTGTGTCTCCTCTCTACTGCTCTCCAGAGTAGTGCATGAACAGAGCTGTTTCCCTGTCTGATTTATCTGTGCAAGGTGAGATAAGACACTCCCTCAGCCTGTCTGTTAATCCTCTCTACTACAGATGGAGAATGAGCATCAATCTAGCTTTTAGAGAAAAGGTTTGCTGTATGGAAATGGTAGACTACACATTAAATGCACAATTGTATTATCTAGGCTATCTCCCCTTTCTGAGGAATTTAGTGGAGGAATAGGAAAATATTTAATCTCAGCAGGGTTCTCATTGGCAGTGGAATTTTAAGAATATCTTCAAGGAGGCAGAGACGGTCAAGGGATTTGATACATTTCCTGGAGAACTAGGAACTGTTTTTCCAACTTGGTGGTAGTTTGTAGCCATATATCTTCTTAGCAGGCCTGTACGCAGCAGAATTAGACTGTTTATCCCTGCAGGGCTTTCCTGAGCTACAGCACCTAGAAAGCAGGATAAAATACAGTTATTTGGGTTATACAAACACTTCATCCTAGTTATGAATGTCATGGAATATTTTATCCAAGCCATGGTGGGAACCAGTTTCAGTACATTATGGTGCACTATTGCCTGTTTTTTCCATGCAGTATATTTTTGTTCATACATTTTCTCCATTTGATCTGTAGTGAGTTCTCATACTTGCTAAGTACTGCATTCACTGGTCAACTTTGATGTTAAGCTAAAAGACTGTACTCCTGTACAACTGTGTTCAGCAGATGCTCACTGAAGGTTTTTTTTTCTGCAAACGAGCCCAAGTGAGTTTGTGGAACAAAGTGAGATGTATGAGTCCCAAGGGGACATTTTTCAGCAAGGATGTGTGTGAGGGTGTGGAAGTGTGTGGATGCGTGTGTTTGTATGCGCACTCTGGACGTGTGGAGAGACTCCAGATGAAACCCATCCATATCCCTGACATGCCTGCATTCATCAGGAAGCTTCAGCACCAATCTGCTGACAGCACTGGCTTGTAATTGGCTGACAGAATTAAACATCTCTGCACTAGACAAGCAGAAGACAAGTAGTCTGATGTGGACAGTCGCACAATGTGACCTGCGAGCGAAGACCATATTACCGCTACAGTGTTTAAAGTAGAAAGAGAATAAATTGACTTGGATGTAATTTCACCAATCATGCATGCTGCAACGCTGAACTACAACAGTTGCCACCCAGCTGTGTTTTTGTTGTTGTTATTACTTTGATCCTAATCCAAATAAGTGTCAACACACATTTGAGAAAATGACAGGGATTGGCAACAAAATATTGAAATTTTGTTGTGGTATGCATGCTTCTCCATGTGGAATTACACTTTGGATGATGAGGGAAGTTAGTGTGTTAATAAGTGTTTAACAGTAGAGCATAAAACTAGCTGGATGTCATTAAGTTAATCAAACGAACTGTGTTATCAAGCAGAGTTTTAATGAAATAATCCCAAGTGTTCCCCAGGTCACAAATAGCATAATTGTGAATGTCTGAAATGAAAGGAAATATAAAATGGAGAGGACCATTCATTTTCACAAACATGTGCAGCTGTCATACATGCACATGGCTGTTGTCAGGGAGAAAGCATTATGGACATGTCATAGAGGAAGCTCACAGGGTTGAACTATGGAAATGGAAGCTCTTCAGCTGCATCTCTTTGATGTAGCAGACAAAATGCAGGGATAGTATCCCTGAAGAGCACTTATGCTCGGGATCCATCCCTCCCTCTCTGAGGCCCAGCTGCTATCATTTATAAAAGCAGGGTTTTTACTGTACAGTAACTACCATTTACATGATAATCTTCCCTTGGTATATGAAGCACTAACACAACCATATTCTACACCTTCCCACTCTTTTTTTCACCCCAGTGTGGTGCCTATCATTTTACCTGAATTCTTAATGAGTGATAAGAATTAATAAAGTCGGTTCCAGCTCCCAGACATTACTGGCTCAGCTGTATTCTTTTTTTTTCTTCAATAGCAGTGTGGTCTTGGTGATGATCCTCAGCTTGCCTGCGACTGGTATGTGTCAGTGAGAGAGTTGGAGGTCCTTTCTCTCTCTCTGACCTCCCTCCTTACACCTTTAATCCTGTCTGTCTCTGTTTATAAACCTTATGCATTTTGACAGGCAGTGTGGGGAGAAAGGCGGGTTTGGGGGCAAAGGTTTTTTTTTTTTTCTTCCCCCCTTCCTTCTTGAGCCCCAGTTCCCCACTTGTCTGCCAGTAGGGAGAGACACTCTAAAGGTTTAAAAATAATCACTCCCGTTTTCAATGGAGGGCTTTCTAATTGGGCCTGAACTGACCCCTGAATGTGACCGTGCCGTCTGGCTTCCATCCCTGCACTTGATTGAAATGGGAAAAGTCGACGGAGATTCAGCTCATTCTTATTTATTTATGTTTGGTCGTCCCCTGTTTTGCATGGCCCAGCAGTGGATTAGCACTCTTTAGATGGACCCACAGTTGTGGGGCCCCACTTCCCGGACACACTCTGGGAGGGTGGAATGTGCAACACACTGCCAGGGCTAATGGTGTATGAGAAGGGGGTGGTACAAGCTGTCTACCTCAATACACCTCTTTAACTGTGTCTCCAGTCATCAGTCCCACAATGTTTTGCACTTCTAACTCAAGTATAAAGTTTCAAATTCATTACTTAAGAATGACTGCATTGTAGAACTCATAGTGCTGTTTACTGAATGCGCAACTTGATTCTGTCTTTTTGACACTTTGGCAGTAAAACAGATATTTTGATGTTTGTGGGAAAAGACCTCTTGTATACAGGTTTGATAGCATGCTTGTGTACCAGGACATGCAAGCAGGATGAAGGATCTTCGTAGGCTAAACACGTCTGACCTGGTCACAACACTGTGTCCGTTTATTTCCAGTTTTATGTGCTGCATGCTGTCAAACTCTGAGTGACAGCTAAATCTGCAGGCTTATATGAAAAACTAAGCCACTGTGTAATTGAATATTAGTTAAATCCTTGCCATACTACTGAGCGTTGACCTAAAAAGCCCAAATGTGTAATTGGAGTACTGTGCCCACCTCAGGCATCACAGTGGTGCTTCTACCATTGTGTTTATCTTAATTTAATTAGATCATCATCTCTTTGTTATTATGTTTGTCAGCTATTACCTGAAGTCTAGTAGCAACCACAGCGGAGCGTCGATTGTGAATGTATTTTGATGACTCCTTGTTTAGATCTCTTTTCTTTTCCATTTCACAATAGCTTTTAAGTTGGATGAATCTGATAGCTGCAGAGATCATTTGGCATCATTAGCACCTAGTCTTTGAAAAGCTCTGTGCGTGATTATAAATAAAATATCACAGGCAGGTTTGTTAATTTGTATTGTGCACTGGCTTAGCCATCCTCCCGTGTTAGGCTTTTGAAACGTTTTGCTAAAAAACAAAAGGAAACTATGAAGTAGTGTTACTGGGCCTGATTTTGAGGGAAGAAAAAGTCAAAAATTGATCCCATTTTTCACCATCTGTGCAGAATTATAGACCTTTCTCTATGCACAATCTACTCAGCAAGCTGTCTGCTTAATACTGACGAGTATTTAAATGGGTGAGGACATCAGCTGAGACAGTAGCGTTGACAAAACATCTCTAATTAAAATCAGTGTTCCCTCTTAGTTGTTCTTTGTATATATTATCTGGGTTTTGCTCAGTTCTCTTGGGACCAAAATCATTTTCATCAAGTTCAGCTCCAAATGAATCATCTTCATGCATTTATTGATATTTGCTGCCATAAATTGCTGCGCCTCCTAATTGAAAGGCTTGTTAGCGAGGAAACAGCCAAGAGACTTCAAAAACCCCATCTGTATTTCTCCACTTCGCATTCACCCTGCAGATGTCTACTGCAACTGTTTAGTGTCGTCCTGTGTTGATCTGCTGAGGTGTGAGTCCTACAGGAGTGTATTAGGAGTCTGATGGGAGTTGTGCAGAAAAAGAATACAAAAAATAAAAAACACAGGTCAGTAATGTGACCGTCCCTCTGGCAGCAGGCATAGCATAAGGGAGAAAATGAAGGAGAAGTGCTGCTATTATCTCATCCAGTGATGCTAGCAAAGTGTTTTTAAATCGTCTTTCACTCCGTACCCTAAAGCGCCATACATTTTCCCTTTAGATGCTTCACCCATTGGTGCCTCACAGTCACTGGCTCACTTTGTTCTCCAAACCACTATACTATAGTAATGTGTATTTTTTTTTTTTAAATTGCTCAAACAAACACAAAATGTTAAGTACTGAGTGTAGAAGTGACAGCATCAAGTATTGTATTCTTTCCCCAATTAATTTTGTTCCATTTTAAGAGAAATAATGTACCAGATTTATGTTTTAAACCTTTAAAGCCACAACATTTGGAAAATGTGAAAGTTTAAATGGCAGAAAATATTAAGAACGAATATAGAGAACCAAAGAGTGACTGAAATGTCCTAGTCCATTATAGTAATTTGGTAGAAGCTGGTTTTATTGCGAGAGAAAGAGAGGAAGCAGACATGATGGATGTATGGGAAGGTTCATCTTACCACTCTCAGCAGGGGTGCCAGATAATGTGGGCCACTTAACAACTACACAGGAAGGAAGAAAGGACGTGACTATTTTTCTTATTTATTTATTTTCCACACAGGCGGCTGTTTACTTAATCAGAATGCCAAATCTCCATCTGTTAAGTACAGCAGTGCAAAATTCCTTTGCATTTAGAGAGATTTTAAAAGTTTATCATTTAATGCATCTCTCTGTCAATACTGTAGCTTTTGTTGGCACAAAATGGGAGTGAAAGGAATGACGGATAATTTAATTTCAGTATAAACATGTATCTGTAAAATGCTCTTTTCTTTCTGTCTTCATTTTCTGTTTCTGTCTCTCAGCATCTCTCAGGGCTCTTAGTCTGCAAGCAGTGGTAGAGTTGACATTTAGCCCTCCTGTAGACAAAGAGCACTGGCAGAGTGAATGAGGAATGGAGGGAGTAACTGGCAACTCCGGGGCACAGGCCAGATGGATTAACTTGAAAGGCATGGCATTGTAAACCAAATTCAAATTAATCCCTTTTTTGTGTCCCTTGATGGAACAATGGTTCTTTCCTGGGCCTCCGAGAGACATTGACGCTAAGGGGAGAGTCAGGTCTTCACCATATCCGACACTATTCACATCACTGCTCTCAATTACCTGCCACAGAAATCAGGCACTTTCTCAATGCTGGCAAAATTGCCTCACATAATTCGAAGCAGAACCCGTGAACTGAATATATTTTAATATTAATTTACAAGTCACAGTTTGTGGTGAATATGCACATCTGGAAACCGGTTTCATTATCTGACCGGTATATTTTTTTCCTAGACTGACTTTCATTTTTAATGCAAGTGAACCTTTGGGATTTCCATATAAAATAGTTCCCCATTCTCCACACCATTTGGCTCTGTCCAGTTTTTTTTTTTTTTCTTTGGTGGGCATGTCTGTTTCCCCCATGGCCCTGACCAGCTGAAACAGCCTAACAAAGAAAGTGAACTCCAACACCCTGTCCACAGAACAAAATTCATGAGTCCCCCCACGCTGCTGCTTCCACCTAAAATTCTGTGGGTTTTTTTTTTGTTTGTTTGTTTTTTTTTAGCTGAACTATCTAATGCAGTTTGGTCGTGTCACTGCTATAAGAATGTTTGCGTTTGCCAGCTTTTCTCTGTTTTTTATTGTCTTTTTCAATGACCCCTACTGTTCCATATTTTATTTTAATGGGAAAGTCCGTTAGTAAATCACTCTTAAATTCCTTTCGGAACCACGTCTTAATTCCTCCTCCTCCCCCTTATTTGAGCGTGCGTGTCTTTGTGAGTGCATAACACACAGCAAGAAGTAGGACAAGAGGTCCCACTGTTACAGCTTGTATTATTTGACGCAGCTATTCATTAATTATCTTCTCTGTGCAGTCTTCCTTATCGCTCATTGTTTCCTTTTTTTGTTTTTTGCTTCAAGCACCTTGTTCTACTCCCAGCTCTTTGTTAAATCATTTTGCCTATCCAATATCCTTGGGAATCTTTGGAAAAAAAAAAGAAAACATAGGAAGCGTACGGTACATGTATTATTACTATCTGAATTGCTTGCTTGCTTGCTACATTTTTTTTTTATATATAAATATATTTTTACATATAGTAAATTGAAGAAAATGAAGACTGAAACTTGAAAAGCTTTAGTGAGATAAATGCTGATGGTGTTCAACATGAAAAAGGACACGTTGAGCAGAGAATAGATTGCCGGCTGTCACTCTTGGATTTTTCTTCCTTACAAATCTGCCCCTGAGGCTGTTTGTTGCTGAGTGGCTCTGAGGACAGATTTATGCTGTGTTTAAGTTGGCCGGAAAAGCTTGAATTTATCACCAAAAGGGTTTAAAGGAACTCCTACACTCAGCGTTTGAACACACTCGCGCAAAGACACCTCCAACGCCTGAATGTCACACATGCTTCTACTTCTGCAGCCCTGCTCTGTTGATGGTGCACTAAATGATCCATAGCGGTGTATATGGACTGCACCTCCTCTTACTGGTCACAGACACTTGCTTTTTATTGTTAGCGCGTACAAATGTTGACTCATATTTTATCATCAAATCAGCACAGTGCAGTGTTATTTAATGTGCTTAATCTTGTCCTCCCACCCAAAATAAATTAAAAAAAAAAAAAAAGTCTTCCAACCTTATGCATTAGACACTAAACCCTCAGCTGCTACACCACTTTGCACTACAGAGCCTTTTTTCTGAGATTCTGTCCCAGAGGTGACCCCTCTGGCATCCACCACAGCCTATGTGGCATTACGCTAAACCTCAAATGGTTTACTGACAGAGCTATTAATAAAAACCTCAGTGACAAGCACATCAGTAACAGACAGCAAGAATGTCAGTCAGTCAGTTATAGACAGTAGGGCACATGGGGGAGAATTATAGACAGTGGGAGACTAAAAGTATGCTGAAATCTGTTTGTAGAACAGAGCGTGTGGAGGAAACATTGATATTTGTGCCCCTGCTGCGCTCTGGGTGCTGTGATAAATGGTGCTGTATAGCGTTTTACTGCACTGTGCATTCCTGTGTCTGGGCTGTTTACTGTTACCACACCTCGCTTCTCTGTGTGTAGTGGTAACCAGCCTGGGTAACACATGGTGCTGTCAATGCCAAGAACATTGCCCCAGTGTAGTTATTTTGACCCCATTTCAAACCTAATTCACTCCGCTGCCCAGAGTAGTCGCATACCAGTGTCATAGCTTCATGGCACAAAGCTCAAGAGATCTGAAGTGTAGAAAACAAAACAGTATTGCAGCTGTAGGAGGGAATCAGTGGGCACAATTGTGGACATGACAGAGGGGATTTAATGTTCAGCAGCATTTTAAACCATTAGCTACCGTCTCTTGTCTTGTTATCCAAACTGCCCATGTTGCACAGCTGTATGTTTTTTTTTTTTTTCTTTGTGTCTGATAGATTCCATGCCTTGTTAAGGCAGGATTTAGTGTCAGTAAATCCACATTAGCTGCAGGAAGGACAGTGACCTCTCCAACTGTAATTAGACAACTCCAGTTCAGTGCTTTGGAGACCAGCCACAGACACGACTTTCATCATGATGTGTGGACATCAGTTGATTGGTTGGGGACAGGTGAGGATAACATTTTGACCTTCAGTATGTGTCTGCGTGTATGTGTGTATGTGTGTGTCTATTTGTGCCTCAGGAACTCTTTGACTTGGATTGCTGACTTCTCAGAGGGCCTCTTGTCTCGTTAGTGAAATGTTGATGGTTCCAATGTTAAGTGAGGGACATTAGCTGGTGTGACGGCTCTTCCAGCTCTCTAAAGTCTTAAAGACAGCAGGTCCAGCCTGAACGTTTTCACCTGCTAAATGACAGTCAAGTGTTTAAACTTGCTGTTGTGGAGAATGTTAACATCCGTGAAGGAAAGGTTTGCAGCCACCAAACACACCCACACACACATGCACACTCACACACACCTCCACCTCAACCCCCCACGCCAGTTTACTATCTTGGCGCCATCTTGGCATGTACCCCATAACATTTGTGGAAAGAAGGAAAAAGGAAATTCAGTGTTCGGTGACAACTGTGAAATCACTTGAGATGGAGGTAAATTGGAGGATTAAGCTGGGATTGAGCCAGAGAAGTGCACTGACTCCCTCCTTTCTTTCTTTCTTAATGTTTTTTTTTCCCCCTCCTAGTGAGTTTCCTTCATCCTTTGTTGAAATCCTTTAGGTGGCAAACAATAATACTAATCATTAAGAGTTTTTGTCTCAGGCCTGTTCACCTATCTAATTTGATAGAGACACTCTTAAATATTTGCAGGGTTTTTTTCACGATAACCCCGCTGTCAAACTATTTCTGGCTGCTTTTTTTTGTATTATGTTTTCTGGAGTTGTTTACTTCCCTGCTGGCCTGTTCACAGGTACCACACCATGTGCAGCAATGTGTTGTGACACACAACACACTTTCAAGCTCCTCTCTTCTCTCACCTGTCTGTTCCTGTTTCTTCACATTTACTGTGCCTTTATACAGGTTGGCTTCCTCACAGTTTTTTCCACATGCCTTTGTCTGCCATCAGTAGCCCACCCGTAAAGTCTGCTTCCCTTTTCATTCTTGTTCCCTTTTCCTTTCTCCAGCACTCTATCATCTGTTAACTTTGCCTTTTTGGTTTTCCACAGCACGCCTGTTCCTCATCTCCCTCTGCCACTGGATTTCTTGATTCTCATTGGCACTTAGCAGTGGTACCATTCCTTACTTTTCTTCCAGCTCAACTCCACTGGATGACTGGAGCCCTTGTTGAGGTGTTGTTGTGGTTATTGGCTCAGGCTTTTTCTCAAGGGGCTCCTTTAGCTTGTCTCTCTTCCCCGAGTGTCCCTGGCCCTTGGCCTCCAACTCCCACGCCTCTTGCCTCTGCCACAAAGCTGCTGTCAGTTCACAGGCCACATGTGTCAGGCCTCAAGGCCTTATTTAAGACCCAAGTCCTGCCTAGGCGTCACTGCTCCAGCAACAGAGAGGGCACCATGAAAGAGAGGGTGTAGACTATTCAGCAGCCTGGAAAGGCACAGAGGAAGACTGAACAAGAAAAAGTGATGGAAATAAAGCATAAACACACTCTTGGAACAATTGCTCTCAGCTCAGCTGACACTGTGAACTCTAAAAACAGTGCTCTGTGTGTGAATAGGTAGAGTGACTATTCACCCACACATAGTGCCCCCAGTTCATAAGGGTTTATAAAAAAGTGTGAATATGGTAGTTTGGTTGGAGGGGACAGTGGAGCTCAGCCAGACCCGAACACAACAGCCTCTCTGTGAGGCTGTCTCTCTCAGCGGTGCAGGAGCCCAGACACATTAACAAATACAAGCCTCCAATAAAACAGAACCGCTGGACAATGTTCTGCCAGCTCTGCTATTGGCCTGATAGACTGTATGTGAGGCACAGGAGAGTCATGCCCTTCATTTTATTTAAGTCTATTCTTGGGTCTGTTTTCCTCTATTAGTTTTGAGTGAACAAGTGGTGAGTCATTCCATTTCTGAGCGTGCCAGCGATTTTATTTTATTAATTTATGAACACATATTTTATCAAGCTGTTAGACTCCAGCTTTTTACACTATTGTTTCTATTGGACACACTGGAGACACTCAGCAGTACGTCAGTGTTTTAAGGTGACGTTATCCTTAAATAGTGCTGTGACTAACCAGGTAGAGATGACTGACTCTGTCAACAGATCCTTAAAGTCTCTGTGTGGGGGGTCACGAGAGACAGAGACCCTAATTGACAGTCAGTGATTGTCTGAACTCACTGTTACTACAGGACTCCCAGGACCTTGATCAGCCAGTGTGGAGAGACGGGCAACAGAGAGCAGGAAGGAGACAGTCAAGACATAAACATAATTGTCCTTTGGTATTCAGCCCTTACTGCTGTTGCTTCATGTGGCACAAAATGAGAAAGGAAGACTGTGGCCCAGATGATAAAGGTTAGGTTTTGTTTGACCCTTGAATGTGTATGCAAACTCATTTTCTCTCTGTTCTTGCCCTCAGAGGAGTGCTTTAGTGTAGGTGGTGGGCAGGGTAATGATGGTTTCCACAGCCATAAAGAAAAGAAAAAGGAAAGAATGTCCATCTCAGTTGTGGGAACAGAACCATAAGCAGACTATGAACAGAAATATGCTCAGACACAGAGTGAGTTAAAAGGGGGACAAGGCAAATTACCTTTTTTGCCAAGACCCAATTTGACTAGTCATTAAAGTTTCCTCACTGTGGTCAGGAGGCAGTATTGGACATGAAAGGTTTAAATTAAAATGTCCAGCATGAATGCTAGTAGATATTTGCCATAATACCTATAATGGTAGGCATTTTCTGTGGCAGATTAGTATTTTGTGTGATTTCACATTTCATTACTTCCCAAAGCCATAATAATAAATTTTGAGCTTCAAGAAATCTGAGCACTTGTTTGACCACCCGTTTTTTTGTTGTTGTTGTTTTTTGGTTTTTTTCTCATGGTGTATGCATTTATTTTGTGGTCATTTTCACACCATCTTCGTGCTACACTATCATGCAGTATAGATGAGCACCAGTCTTCAAATGAAAAATTCATTTTGCTGCCTTTGGTGGATCTTCTTTGCTGGCAACCATTTTCACACGAAGCTTCCCTTGTTGCCTTCCATTATCCCCTTTTAATTAATGTGTCTCCCAGAGCACATGGTGTGCAGTAATTAAGGACTAATTGCACCCAAGGTCAGTGGATTTATTCATTTATCTGTTCATTTGTTTAGTAATCATCCTTTTTGGTGGTATTTTTATATCCGTTGCTGTCATTTAGGTCTGTACCCCTCCTTTCATGTCCTCCTCTGCAACAAAACACCTCGCTGGAGGTGATGATGGCCTTGAGTAGGAAGCCAGTGCCCCATAAAGGCTTCACTACTAGCTGGGAATGCCTAAGGGAGCTTTTACTCCTTGTGGGCCGTGTAAAAGGGCTGGCTGCCTTAGGATATGCAGTCTCTGGTGGTGGTGTTGATGGCATGTTTGGTATAAACAATGTACTCATAGGGTCGATGCTATCTGAACAGCTAACATATTCCTGTTTTGTCATACAGATTTTTTTTTCATGGGTGAACAGATTTATTTTCTCTTTTTGTTTTATTTTATCAAGCAGATCTTTTGTCTGTGAGAGATGAGGAAAAGACTCCCTGTGATCCCCACTATTCCCTTTGCTGAGTGTTTGATTCTGGCTTCCTTCATGTTCACATTGCTTTGTCCTTTATTAGTATGCCCGTGAAATGTAGTCGCACAAGTGCACACTGGTATTTTTCTACACACCTAAACTGAGTCTCATCCATGAATGGCCAAACAGACAACCCACATGCCCTTGCACATTGTCAGTCAGCGGGGTTTCTGCTCAGCATGTGCACACCTTGCTTCTGTCATTTTTTCCATATTAAAGTGCCGGTGTGGTGGGTTCCTGCTGGTGTTAGGGTAGGGGCCTTGTCCCAGGGCTGTGCATGTGGGCCTAATCCGCTCATTAGCTCAGCCAGTACTGGGTGCAGATGGCACATTGGCACTGAAACAGGGTGCACACCCCCTATCTTTCTACCACAGTCACACCCTCACTGGTATATCGCCATTATCGCTAATGGATTGCTGTTGGTCTGTTTTGCTACATATGAGGCTTTGCTTGTGTGCGTGTTTGCGCGTGTGTGGTGCATCCTCTCTGTTGTTCCATTGATGATGTTTATCGCAGTTTAGTCCAGCTGTCTACGAAGACTGATGAGAGTTTAGATGTTTGCAGGACGGTTGAATCAGCTGTCACTTGAAATACTTCTTTTGTAAAAGCTCATCTGTACAATTTAAAAACAGCAGCTCCATCTGATCAGCAGCTCCATCTGATCTCATGCTGTGAGAAATGAAAAAACATGCCATTTTGACATTTTGTGATACAGGCTGAAAACAGGGCAATCACACATGTATGTATACACAGCAATTATTGTCTGCTTTAACTTTGTCTCTTCATGATGGATCGTTGGAAACGGTTATTTTCATGCACTCCACTCTCTGCAGTGCTGATAGTCCCACTGATTATCCAAGGTCCTAAAAGACATTTACAAGGCTCTCAGCAAAACTGACTCTGCCAGCCCATGAAATAACAAACTGTTAAAAACGTTCTTGTAAATTTTCTGCCAAGGGGCTGGGGGAAAATATGAGCAAACTGGCAATCGAGGGGCAGCACTTGAGGTGCTGGGAGCAATTGCGCTGACAAAAACCAGAAGCCCTTCCCTCCTTCGAGAACGTGGTTTGTCGGCACTCTGCTACAAGGTATATGGGCTGCCACTCCAGTTAAATATAGGAAGTGTTTACCAACCTTCCAAGAGCACTTTTTTATTTATTCTAACAGTTCATTGACACAGTTTGTCTTACTAATTCCATTTCGCTTTAATACACAGGTAAAATTAAAGAGCAGTTTTTAATATTCAAGACTGGTTTTGAGTAAGCCTGAGTATGAAGTTTTATTAAAACCCAATGGAACAGATACACACTGCTGGATGTGGGCCAATCATTGACAGATGAAAGTCTATGCGTGTGTGTGCAGCTCTGTGTGACTGTTTGAGTGCGCGTGCGTGTGTGTATATGGAGGTCATTCTGGGCTTCCTGTTGACAGCTGCAGGCTGTGGGCAGATTTACTCCGTGGCAGATGCTACTAAGGGACACAAGTCAGTCTTGAGTTTATGTTATACCATTTGGCTTCATCTATTTATGGACCAGGGCTATACAATGGGAATAGGTAGACTAAGCAAAGCTTCTTTCAATAGTAAAATGTCTTGACGGTATATTTTTTTAAGGTGTGTGTGTGTGTGTGTGTGTGTGTGTGTGTGGTTGGATACCCTCATTATCAGACGTGCACAGGAAGGCATGCTTGAGTTCTCCCTACAGAAGAACACATTCAGTCTTTAAAAATCCACAATAGACTCACTGTGACATCCTGGTGCCTCCTTTCATCTTCTCCTTACTCTTGTCCATGTCTCCTTCCGTTCTGCAGTTCTGTTCAGTGTCTTTACAGTGTGGTGTTACATGTAATTTGTATCCCTCCCTGAGATTTTTGTGAAAGAGGATCAATCTGGGTATTCTCAGTAGGTGAGTGAACATGGCCACAGCTGATTATGGCCATGTATGTCAAAGACTTCTACCACAGTGTTGTCCCTTGAGGTAGGAAGAATGGTCTGGCTTTCCTCATGTGGATACTGAAGTTCATTTTTTGTTGGAGAGCCCTAAACCAGATCTAGAGGGTCTTTTGATAGATTCAGAAACCAAAGAAAGTTGTCATCATCTGTCCTTTGTGAAAGCTCCATCATCCTAGCTTTTTCTTCATTTGGGCTAAAGAAACACTCATTAACTTAGGCTTGGGTTCTTAACTGAGCTAGTCGAGTGACTTATGGATTTGTATTGTATGTGTTGGCAGTCTGAGATCAGGGGCCCAAAACCAAACAGAGCACATGACCTTAACCAAAAAGTCAAACATAGGTTTGTCATCAGAGGCACAAATGTGGAAATACTGTAGGTTCATCTGGTCAGCAGTAAAAAATGCAGACTACAAGCAAAGCCTCAGACTAAATGAAAGGCAGACTGGAGAACAGAGAGTTTAAACTGGTTAAAGTGTGGTATTTTGTTAAGCACTGAGCTTTTTCTGCCTTCTGTTGCTTTTCTTTACTTTCCTTCTTCCCCAGACACATAAATAGCCTGCCAAAGTACTGAACAGGTTAGACCCTGCTTTGAGCAGTGAAACATGGATTCAGTTTCATTGCTCAAACATTTACCATTTAGTTTGCTATGTATCAGCCTGCACTCTGACAAAGGCTGCCATTGTACCGGAGGGACATTTTTTGGCTTTTCTTTTCTCTCTCAAGGCTTCAGTGCTGTATATTCAAAGGGTGCTACATGTCAGATAAGTTTCACTTTATGCCCACAACAATCATGGCTCTATTGTTCAAACAAGGTGGTTTTGTTTGCAGGCCCTTGACAGGGGAAAGGACGTAAGGAAGAAAACAATTTGATTGCATGTTACTCTAAACCAACAAGACACATGCCAATGCTTTTTGCGTTTTCTTTTGCTACTGTCTCGGTTTAATTTTAATGTCTTGGCTTGTTGAACATTTCCTTTATTTATAGACTTAGGGGTATGATGGCCAACTCGCACTGGTAGATTCAAATAACAGTGAGTGAAAAGTGGAAAACTGCATATATTCCCAGAAATATTGCCAGGAAAATGTCAGCGAAATGCAGATAGGACACTTATGTTCAACAGCTCGGCCTCTCTGAGGTGCTATTGGGATCTGGTGAGTGAATTTTTTTTCATCCTTTTTTTCTGGCTCTAGTGCTTCTAATGCCTCTGTTCTTTGTTTTTTTTCTTTTTTTTTTTAAAGAAATGAGAAAAAAATGTTTTTATTACATGACTCATTTTACCAGATAATTCAAACATGAATTTTACTTCAATAAACAGACTAGATTTACACTAATCAGATGGAATGGAGTTTTCTCTTGTAACAAAATAGTTATGCTACAAGTAACACAGTAACTTTTCTGGTTTTACTGTGAACAGATGATGCCATTAAGTAAGTACATATATATATAAGTACATGTCTTATACGACATCAATGAATCTTTATATTGAATATCGGTTTTTAAAAGCTGGTATGTTTGTTGTACTGTGATTCCAGTTGGTGAGACAGTGGTAGACTAAATGAGAGCCAGACTGTTTTCTGTGAGCCCTGTGGGGTTAGTCGTGTTGACGAACAATATCCTGGCCTCCCCTGGTCCATGTCTCCTAAGTGACTCTCAGCTACATGACCTCCTTTTCTCTCAGCATCACTCTGTCATCATAGTACTTACTCCTGTCCCCCGCTATGACAGCTGTCCTTTCATCAAACATGGCCTTTTCAGATGAAGCCTGAATAACAGTAACATAGCTTTGTTGGCAATATTCAGCATGAATGATTTTAGCTGCCACACTGGAGCTCTAGTTTGTGCTAGGCAGCTTCAGGGCCCTCCTGTGAGCCCCCTCTGTTTCAATCAAATCGAAGTCAAAGCTCTTTTAAGTTGAGCCGAACCCTCTATGTACCTATTGAGGACTTTGAACCTTGTTAGATAGACGATGATAAAAAGGATATGAGGTCATCTTCTTTATGAATGTCGATTAGAATGTACCACATTGTCAACTTGTCACAAACTCTGCCCTCTTTTTATCACCCATTGCTTCCTTATCAAGGTAAAGAGGCTCTAGTATTGACCTTGCGGGAGAGGCTTTCGGTCTTGCCCTCAGTGCTGAGCTTACAATGACTGTTTGCTATTGTTTGTCGTTCTTTGCTGATCTGAAGGAATCGATCAGGCCATGCTGACTCAGTGGACAGAGGTTAAATGTTCATATGCCTGCTTGACTAATCTATTCCCTCTTAATGACGGTAGTAACAAAGATGGCCTTTGAAAGGATGACTAACAAGTTGGGTTACAATGACGAATTTTTCAGACATGGCTGCACTGTTGCATGATATACTTTTTTCTGCAGCTCAAGATGCAGAATAAATGTACTTCAGTTGGAGGAGGAACTTTTCTTTTCCCTATATGTGTTCCCTAGGTGTTTCCAACAAGTCGTCAGGGCACTTCTCAGGGGATACTGCCTTTTACTGTTAACCCTCAGGAGTCCATCATCTTTATGTTTCATCATAATCAGGACTTTATGCTGACAACTCAGAGACAACAGGATTAGATGTGGGGGAAAGAAGAAAATAGACATCTTCTGTGTGTTTTAATGAAATCAAATAAATTCCTCTTGGGACAATACTGTGTGTGAATGTGTTCAAAGAAGCACCCCGTGGCATTTTCAGTTATATTGGTTTCAGTATATGTTTGTGCCTGTAGATATATCCAGTACTATAACCTCCTACAGTAATAAGTTTTGGGTAGTTTGTTCCAAAACTAAGAAAAGTTCAGTACATATCGGGTGTATGATTGGATTCTTTGTCCTGCTAAGACTGTCTGTAATATCAGTCTATCTATATATATCCTTTATATTTCTTAGTGAGTGTGATTGGGGTGCTGTGGACCATTCCTTCATGCGAAAGAGAGAAAAGGGGAAAAAGGGAAATTTCTCTCATACAAGAAAAAGGACACTCTTGGTTGGCTTATTGATCTCCCTTTCCTCTTCCCTATTTCTTTCACCCCTTCTCTCAATCCATTCCTCCCTCTTTCCCTCTCTAGTAGACTGCTGATGAGCTTGCTCCCCACAGACCCGCCGCCAGCCACAGTCAGTCAGGGTTTTCTCCGTCTATCTCTAGCCCTGCTAGGCAGAAGATTTCTCCTGAGGCCAAGAAGAACAAGGCATATTCTGTTACAGGCAGTGCAGGAGAAAGAAAAACGTACTGTTACTAGATATGAGTGAAATCAAATCTGTTTGACTTGCCTGGCAGCTACGGCCATTTTCCATGCAGACAGAGAATATCAGGATTGAGTGAATGGAATGCAGTAATTCATGGTGCACTTGACAGATTTATAGGGCTGTCCGTTATTAAAGTAGATCTGATAACAAATTATTTTATTACCACCAGGAGCAGGTCAGGAAATCAGTCGTGCAAACGCGTAAGATGTTCGATATCTATCTTATTTCAGTGACCTATGATCATTAACTTCTCTTCCACACCAGACGGCTCTTGTTGCACCTCTTTAACTATACAAATGATACAGGCCGGTGTAGCTGAGGGTCAGAATGGGCAGAAAGTGCTAGAGTGTTTTTCATCTATTCTACATCCTCTGAGTGCCTCATATATTACCAAATGTGTGCAATGAATGGGTGCAAAGCAGACAGAGGGGAGAGCGCGCTCACATTATAACTGCTCTCGGATGTCTAAACTAACACTCAGTCTGCACTTCAAAGGCCTGTGGGCGTTGACACACTGCCCTCCTTTGTGTTCGTGTGTATTTGAGTAAATTGAAATTGAGGAGTGAAAGACAGGGCAGAGAAAACAATGGGCCATAAACAAACATTGAGTCCTAGCTCCAGAACAGCTGGTGTTGTGTTGAGAGGCCACAGTGTTTGCTTCAGTAGTGTGGCAGATGTACTGTAAAGCCCTTTGCTGCTTTTATTATCAGTGTGTGCACGCGCAAGTGTGTGTGTGTGTGTGTGTCCGTCCAAGTGGCTGAACGATTCTAGCGAGGAGGAAGAAGAGTGGAACATTGTGAAGGCAGAGTTTGACAGATCAAACCATTATCTGCACTTCACTGGCCATCTTGCTGTTGTCAAATCAAAAATATGTCTCTGTCTACGTCTATGATTCTCTTTCTCCATTATTCTCACTTTTTCTTTTTATCTTAACACACTCAAAGACACACACACACACACACACACATTCACCCACGCACAACCCAACTTAGGACCTTTAGCTAATGAGTGCGTGTAGCACAATTACAGCATTTTTGCTTTGCGGCACAGGTTTGAGTCCACTCAGGCAGCCTTCCTTTTATTCCACCCACCAACATGCTGCATAGCTGGCAGTTCCACTAATTGGATAGTGCAGTATGTGTGTGCAACTCAGTGTCCTGCTATGGCCCTTCATCTGGGCAGATGCTGTGGCTATGGTGGATGTTAATGTGAGATGCCGCAAGCTTCATCATCTGGTATCAGTCACTCTGTAATTGGAACAGTCCTGGTGGTTCATTGTAGCCTTCCCAGGCCCTGTTATAACCCCACCCACGCTCTAATAGTGGATGGGACTCCACATTCCCAACCATGTGTGGAGGAAGAGTCTTGGCGGAGGAGGAGGAGGAGGAGGAGGAGGAGATGGAGAAAAGAAGGCAATGAAAGGGAGCCAGAGGAGGAAGAGTGTGATTTCTTGTTTCCTGTCCCAGTCTTGATGGTGCACGTCTGGTCGCCAGCATGCTCACCCCTTTCAGTGCTTCCTCTAATCCCTACCCCCTTTTTTGCCAGTAAAATGATGATAGATTGATAACACCGAGCAGAAATTGCTTTTTACTGGCCCTCCCACATTTTTTGGTTAAACATAGATGGGGGCTGAGGTTCATCAAAGGTATTTAATGTTGGCATATTTTTTCCCCCAATAAAAATATTGCTCCATTCAAAAACTTTCCCTTAACCTTAAAATGTAGTTTTGATATGTTTTCTTCTTTGCTTGTGGGTTTTATGTTTTGTGAACATGTGCATAGCATGGCGTGTGTGCGGGTGAGTTTCTGTGTGCGCTTTTTATAAAAGGCAGCTTGTGGAGCTAATTAAAAGGCCTTGTGTAGGACAGAACCATTCATCTTAGTGATGGGCCCAAGCTGTCATGCCACAGTCCTGTGGGGGAATGAACCGCCACTGCAGGAAAAAAAGAAGACGCAACACACGCTGTCCTTCTTTTTCTCTCAATCATAGGCATCCTAATGTTAGGGTTAAATGTCAGTCTACTTAAGAATTCATTGTGTTATGTTAAAATATTCCAAGGAGTTTCTGATCATCTCCTCTCTGCCACTGTGATACAAAAGAAATTCCCTCCTCCTATCAACTTAACTTCGCAAAAGGTGACAAGAGCAGTTAATGTTGAGATATGCTGTCTTTGACAGAGGGATTAAGATATGCACAACTCTCCCTCTAGGTTTTCTCTGCTCAGCAGGGTTTTTGGACCACAGGGTAATTATATTAGCTTTGATGGCCCTGACAAAGATTGCTGCCAATGGAATTTGTGCTTGATGCCTTTTTAGTATGCATCTTAGGCTTGTATATCCTTTGGCCTCTTTTGCCTGCCCCCCCCCCTGGCCTATGCTCCATGTGTGAACCCAGGCTGCCTGTCCCCTTGCCCTCTCATTACCGCCACAAGCCCAGGGGTGCTGCCAAGGCACTAAGAGGTGAAACATGTGGGTCAGGGAACAATGCTGCCTCTGCCTCCAGCAACATGTATGCGGTCTAAAATTGCACATCACATTTCCATGGATGAGCAGACCTACTACTGTGTGTTATTGATTACGGATGATGGAGCTTCTCTGACCTGCATATCATTATTGGTGTATCCAGAATGTAACCGCAATCTAAGGCTGTCCTGAATACCAATTTTTGTGCTCTGGAGCTTTGCTAATAATTAACAGGGAACACGCAAAGCTTCAGCTGCCATTTGGCATGGGATTTTATAATCTGATAAAGTCATCTTGCGTATAAGTTAACAATGATGTCTCTACTTTAGATTCCATTGTATTTTCAAGTAAAATGATCACTTAGAGAACGTTGGAAGTCTCTTTTACTTTTTTCCTCACAGAGTGCCCACTCTCAATGCTCATTTGCTGAATGATACAAGCGAGAGACTTTTTTTCCTTTCTCTTAAAGTGTAGCTCTTTTGAAGCTGTACTATCCACAGATTTTTTTTTTTCCTGGGTGTTTTTTTTTAAAAAAAAAGAAGGG
>VUQG01017450.1:45888-67083 GCA_015106755.1 Etia nguti
TCCTAAAAGAGAAATTCTGCCATATGCCTTGAAAACAAATATCCAAATAGGTCAGGATAACAGTTCTAGTGCATTTCTGTGCACCTCAAGAGTAGCGCTTTGTTCTCCAGTTTCAGGACTGGGTGGTCAAGATCAGCTGCAGGATCCCCACATTTTTCAGTCAGTCAGTGGTAGTGCATGGTTCCTCTGGAGATATAAACACAGTCACACATGATTGTTGAATTCGGCTTATGTACCTCGTAATTTAGTCAGACTAAATTTGCTGTTTAGAAAGACCTGAAGGTCCAGGGGGGAAAAAAGATGTGATTGGCAAGTGGGAACAGCTGCATCACCTGGACAGCATGACACGCTGTGAAAAATCCTCCATCACATATGTTGCAACTATTGCAGTAAAATGTTTAGTTATTTAAAGTCATTTTGACTGGCAGTGCTCTCTATGCATCACAGGGTCATCTGAGTTCTCTTTGCTTCTCGCCCTGAATCACCCTCACACTGAGCAGTAATACTAGTTTTTCTTCTGTTGTTCCTTCACTCAAGATTAAATTACAATAATTACCTGCTCTGAAAGTTCTGGCACATTGAGCTCTGTCTAAATCTTCTAACTCCAGTTGTGAACAACAAAGTACAGAACGTACCTGCCTTTTGAAACAAGAGTCCAGGTCTTTTGAATGATTCCCCCCCGCCCAGTTTGGTCTTTCCACAGCAAAACAACAATATCGAAATCTTTTTCTTCTGAGAAAAAGAACCATGCCCTTTCTTGGCTTGCGTAGTGTGCGTCTTGGGACTTTGTATGCTTCACTGTGTGTAGCAGCACCTGCAGAGACCATAAAAGCAACACGTGTGGATGTGTGTGTGTTGTTTGTTTGTAGGGGAAGAGGTTGATCCCTGAGGGGCTCTGTTCCACTGAGACACGCAGAGAGCAAGGGGTCACTGTGGAGGAAGGGGAGGTAGGAACCCTCACCTCCACATGAACCTTAAACTATTGAGAGAGAAGTGAGGAGAGATAGGGGGGTTGAGACTTGAGCTTGAACATACGTCTGCAGGGCCTGAGACAAATGATAGGGATTTCCTCTGCCTTTCTGACCACGTCTGACTGTCTAAGCTCTTATCTTCTATCTGTCTGGTGTTTTGAGGAATGGCGGTGCCATTTAACTGAAAGGCTTGATATCCAATAGTTTATAAATGTAATAAACGTAATAAACATACACATTCATACATAAACGTCAAAAGCATTCCAAAAAACACTGGCAAT
This sequence comes from Etia nguti, assembly GCA_015106755.1. Taxonomy (NCBI): domain Eukaryota; kingdom Metazoa; phylum Chordata; class Actinopteri; order Cichliformes; family Cichlidae; genus Etia; species Etia nguti. The sequence goes on from VUQG01017450.1 coordinate 47,141, forward strand.
CAGAGTGGTTGTCAGAAGTTTTTCTGTAATTTTCTCTTCATTAAGACTAATGTGGGGAAAGTACATTTTCACAGTGAAAATATGTTCCAGAAACCAAAGAGAACTTGTTCTGCAGCTATATTTCTTTAGCCAGCACACGTTTTTTGTTCCAACTCTGTAAAGGGACAGGTGGAAAGTCTTTAAATCTAACGTCTAAACTGTGCTCTTTGATTTAAACAGCTTGCTGTCAATGCCCAAGCATTTTCACTATTACTTCATATATAAAATGTCTGTTAGATTGTTAAACTGTCCGGCTCTGTGTGTGTGAGCTGGAACCGTTAATGGAGTGAAGCCGCATGAATCTCTCCACAGGGTAGGCCTAATGTCGACAAAGGAGAGAGATATGGGTTTCACCGGTGTGTGCTGCTGGGTGATGGATGGACAGAGCCGGGGTTAAAGCGGGGTCACCGTGTTTGTTGTGTTGCGTTTAGGTGGAGATGTTTGCCATACTTCATCACCATACCTCAATGTTTGAAGGGATATGTGTGTCACCTCTCTCTCCTCCTTTCACACACAATTGTACACACATACAGAGTCTTAAAAAAAGAAAAAACAGGAAGTATTGAATTGAGTATTGCGTTGGCAGATACTTAATCGATATGTTCGAGTAAGAGTGAAGGATTGTATTTTCTAATAACTAATTGGTCCCCATTGGTTGCATTTAGCTGCATGCTACAGAATTATCAGTCTCCTCATTTCCTTCAGCAGAAAGTCCCTGAGATTCTCTTCCTGCTTGTGCTCTAGTGAAGTAATTATTCTCAAGTATAAAATCTTGCATTTGGTTAAATCAAGGCAGCCTGGGACATGCTTTGGTCTGTAGAGAGGCTAAGATTAGAGGATGTTTTTTGCCACAAGCAGCAGCAGCCTCCCAGCCAGGGTGCAGCACACTTGCACACCTTAAGAGCTCTCCATGGATAGAGCGATGGAGGATTTATATTTACTGGAGTACATATAAGAATCAGTTATACGTAATGGGCTATAACTCACTTTTTGCTACAGTAGGTGACAAACTGTACAGATTCACTCACATAAATTACGTTGACACGGTTTGCTTCCAGAGGGTGAGGGGAATTGCTGACCCATCATCATCCGCTTGAGGATGTGTCACTGCCACGCCAAGGTTGATTTCCTCAGTCTTCTGCTTTTCCACAGGGAAACAGGCTATTTTGCCTCTGTAGCCACACTAATTTCAATGTTGTTTCCACTGCACTGCTGCCTTCACACTCTATGCTTTCTCAGCAGCTGCTGTCGAGGTACACTTGATGCCAGCTACACTTGTGGGTCTGGTCAGTTGCCAGCAGTCACAGGCTGTCGGTGGGTCCTGGGTGTAAATGTGAAGCACTGCATTGCTCAGCACGAACATGTGTGCCCACTCAACTTTTTCATGGTAAACACGGCTTCTTGGGTTGTTATTATAAAACATTAAATCCAAGGCTCAAGTGCGATTCACTCTCCATCACCTGTTTCAGGGTGCTTCTGACCTTTACTGTGACTCCCTGTGGGAGGACGTCAGCTGCTCCTGTCGTGAAAGCGAATGTAATAGCGAAGGCCCTCACCTGGAACAAGCAAGATCATTGGGCCATATCCTCACTTTCACGCCAGGCAGTCACCAAATAAACTCTATATACTGTAGCCGATTTAGTAGTGGTCCCTTGCAAGTCCTGTCACATTTATCTTCCCAGCCTGATATGGCTTATCTAGGTTCCAGCGTGTCAACCGTGGCACATTATCATATAAAGTGAGATAGTGAGCGCATTCTATGTCACAGTCTGTGACCTGATTAGAGCTATATGCAGCAGTACAGGTGCATCTGGGTTTTGTTTGCCTGTTTGTGAGCATTGTATGAACATGTTCAGCCTGTTTGGTTTAGTGTGACAGCCCATGTTGGCTCATTTATGCAGCTGATCTGTTTTTTTTTTAGAATTCTATTCTTCATTTTTAACATCTGGAGATAAATCTGCACAAGAATGCTTTTCTCCTATTAGACTTTACAACAGTAAATAGATAGAAGGATGTAGATACTGTTAATTTGTCCATGTCTTCGGCACCTGTTATCAGCACAGTCACGCAGCCAAGTGGTAGTCAGACAGCTGGATTAATCCTCTCTTTATAACATATTACCTCCCTCTTAACCTTTCAGAAAAGCAGGGGAGAGAGCGCGAGAGTGATCACACATGTAAAGAAGAACACGCCAGACATCTCGAGTGATTCCCTTACTGTTAATGAGCCCCGTGCTATCATAAGAAGTAATGACTTTTACAGGGAACAGCCTTCATTATGAATCCCTTTCGAACCTGTAAATGGTCACCTCTTGGAAACTAGTTGATCCATTTGTAAAGAAATGAACTCTGCCATCTTTTCAGAGGCAGAATCGCAGTGTGTATGTTCAAAGTAGCACTTATTATGATGAATTTTGTACAAAAAGACAGTTCTGTGAAGGATAAAAGCATTCCCATCATACATTTCTCCCCTGGGATGTGGTTGCTCTCAAAGGAGCCCTCCTACCAACGGAGATTTGGGAGATTCCAGGAGACCATAAAATTTCACCAAACATGAGGGAGGGCAATGAAAACGGCACAGGCGGAGACGTCCATTACCAAAATAAGTGTGTTTTTATCAAAGTGAATATTTCCCTTCTTCCCCGGGCTTTTAATCTTTTATGTATTTTCTCTGACAAAACGCTTCTTTGAGGGCTCGTTCTTTGTCAGATGCGTTGGTGATAATTAGGTTTACAATAAAAGAGCAGCAGACATATGAGGCTATCCTCCTCCTTTTGAACGTTTCTTTTCAAGGGAAACTTTAGGTAACTTTGCCTCTTGAGATTAAAAGACTGATTTTGATGACAAAATATCTGCCTGCGAGTTATTCCTTCCTCCTTTCTCCCTATTTAACTCACTTGTCTTTCCACACACTTCTGTGCGCCTACTCATTTTGAAGCTCTGCTCTATCATTACCTGAGTCGGAGGTGGGTTCATGGTGTATTTTGCAGTCTGTAGTTTGCCTTCCTTCCTCTCCTATTTACCCTGCATGCAAATAACTGTCAGGCTAGACGAGCGCTGTTTCGCATTATGCTCCCTGCTCTTATGTTAGTATTCTCTCTTCTCTCCACTGCTCCCTCAGAGAAGCAAGCAAACGCAGCTGTGAGTGAGTGGTATTTACACTCATCTGTGCGCTGTTCGTCATGACTAGTTCCATAGCATACCCTCATTACATGAAAGCAACCAGCGCTCTGCAGACTCTAAGAGCATTCTGTTGCTCACTTAAAGATGGTCTACATCTGATACAGGCATGGTTAGCGTACATATGGAGCAGTCGGATGTAATTTGTACTTGATTAATGGTGGTTTATTAATTACAAGATGGATCAAGTGTTTTACTTCTGCAGTTTGGTGCCTGTTTCCACATTTTGCCATTAAAGCCGCTTTTAAAACAGCTGTTTCTAAAATGCGCTTGCCTTTGACATTGGGTCAGCATGCACTGGTGTTAAACATATGCGTAAACTGTTTGAAGTTTTCTATTTTAAAAATCTCCCAAGGATAAAAGCAAGGTCAGTGACATTACAGCTGGGTATAAACAGGCATTTCAACGTTGTTCTTTATTTAGACAGGTGTTAAAAGGGAGGTAAGTGCATCTAAGTAGTGTTTATGCACATTCTACTGCACCCACCATATTCCCTGGGATGTATTATCTTGGTAAATCATCGACAGCTTTTTTTCTATGGTACTTTCCACACATGTTTATTATACTAATTATAGAGCATTCATTGTGATCTTTGGCAAGTCTGCATCATTTATGCGCACATGTTGGGATATACGTTTCAGTGCGGGCATGTTTGAGTACAGCTATGTGTGTAGACATTTAATGACATAAAGAACTTTGCTTATACAAATTCCAGTAAGCTACTGTCTTTTTCATGACCCCCCACCACCACCACCACCACCACACACATATGGGATGTGTGCCATATTTTTGCTATATTTGCTGAAATGTGCTATAAGAACGTCAAAGAAGAAGAGGAGATAGCTGTGTGCAGGCCTAAAACTGATAGGACTTGTGACATACATTCTCTTCCCACATGTCTTAAGATATGATAACTTCTTTTTATTTATTCAAATTTAAACAGTTGTTCTGGTTGTTCATCTTCATTTGCAAAATAAAAGAAAAAAAATCTAAAGCGGTTGTAGCTCTAGGCATGCAGGGTTAAGATTTTACATTTGTTCACACATTGCAGCACACAGATACATCAATGAAAAACATGATTTCATTCACTTGAAAAACAGCTAACCTGGAAATATGCTAATAACAAAAGTATTTTTTTCAGTACAATTGTTTGTGTGTTTGCGTGAGTGTTCCCGTCTTCAGTGAGAGGGCCAATTGCCAGTCATCCCTTACTTCTCTCATTGAGATAGATGAGTTGTGATAGGGGTGGAGTGGGTGGGGGAGATTAGCTGTTGTACTGTTTCCATGCATACAAATGTATTTTGATTATGTAACGCACACACAGAGACCCACAAGCATTCATTCCATATCATCTACCATTGTCAGCCATTGATTTGCAGACAGGACTTTATTGATTGTCGTCAGCCACAGATTACAATCAGTCTGAGCTCTTCTTTTAGCCCAAGGACACTGAAGACAGATGTGGCACTGTAAAATTTCTCTATCTTAATCTGTCCAGATGCCAACCTCCAATTTTCTTGCATTCTTCCTTAGTCTGCTAATAAATCGTGTTTCATCGGGCTCAAAATTTTAGCGTCCTTCGACTGCAAGGGAAGGGGCTAAAATTATTAGAGCTATTTGGTTCTTAATAAATCTGGTAGTATGTGATGAATGGCTCTGTGCACTTTTTTAACTGCTGACAGAAAGAAAGCCAGTTTGACACAGCATAGAAATAGACTGATTATTAAAAACATTGTCTATAATGTGCTTTCAGACTTTGTAGGAGTTTTTATTGATGCTTCTCATTTTATATCACATCAGCACATTGAACAAATTGCTTCTTCTTTGGTCATTTTGGTATTATCAGCATGTATGCGATAAGTCTTGTCTTTAGTCTAGCGACTAGAGGCTAATTAACAATTCAGAGGTAGACAGAGTTCCAGTAAAAGTTGGAGAATACTGAGGACGACAAGGACTGGCAAAATGTAAAAGGCCCAAGACAAACGGAGTGTATTTAGAAAGAAGAAAAACTGCTTTAAAATTGTGCGTGGGTATGACTGATGAGCAATGAGTTACTAGGTTTCACTAGTAAGGTTTAGTTTTTGTGTCTGTTTCTCAAGAGTTCTTCCCAAAACTATTCAGAAACCTTTCTATAAGATGTTTTATGATATTTTCCTGTTTCATTTCTATTTTGAAATATTACAGGAAAGAAGGGAAGTGAACTTGAGGGCTGAAAGAATGATGAGCCGCTCCTCCTCTTATTTACTTCTAATTTCTCTTCTCATCTGATGTAAATTGTATTGCTTTGCACATCACCAAGCAGCCCCCACTAACTCCTCTTTAAGCCGGCACACTGTCTCTCCATGAAGAGGCTTGTTAAAGACTGACCAGTGATCAAGCACCAAGGGCCTTCCCAGGTCAGACCACAGTGACCTCTTGACCTTTGTCTGCTTAACTCCAAATTATGATGTATTAAAGCACAAAGGACTACTAATGGCTTTGCATGTATTAAACATCTGCGCTGCTTCTTGATCAAAGGGCCATTTACAATAAGACCCTAAATATGCTCACAGGAAGTAGTGGTGAGTAAAAAAGGTCAGAGGTCAAGCCAGGCGTGTGAAGTGGACCTGTGGCTAATTATTAACTCACTGCAGTCTTTGTACTTGGAGCCAGCTGTAAGACTAGATGACTAAGATCTTTAATATCCTGTTTGCAGCTCCTAAATGTTTTTCTGTATCAGAGGAGCAAGACAGAAATGGAGGCTGCTGCTTTGAAGATGATTGAGCATGTCCTTTTAGTCTTGGAAGCAGATGACAATCAGAAGCGCAGGTGCCTAAAGAGAGAATGCCATGATTGCGGTGAAGACGATTTCCTGTTATCAAAGAGTGTGATCGTAGAATGGCAGTCAGACTTCTGGGCAGCGTTGCGCGCCTTTCAAAGCAAACAGCCATTGTCTCAGTTTAGAGTTGTGGCTCCATTCCTGTGGTGTCAGAAATTATACAGTTGGTCTGAAACGACAGGATCCGCTGTTTGGACTTGACTTGGCCACGGAGCGCAGTGCTGTTTAGCTCAAAACCCCTCAATTTGCTTAGACTTAAATGAGACATTGAGAAGTCACTAGACATTCCTGAAGTGAGTGAGCAATCATTCTGTATTTCAGTGGCACAGAGACGAGAGACAAAGAAAGCAATTGTAACTGATTGAGTCTGAAGGTAGCTAAACGGTTTATGAGTTGCCACAAATACTGGTAGTCTTAACTGTAAGATGGAGTTTTTGAGCTCTGAGGGCTTTTAAGTGTTGTGGTTTTGAGGTGAGTTTTATCATGCTTGTTTTCAGTGCATGACTAAGTTAGTTGAGCAATCCTTGATCCTCACTTGTCATGTTTTTGCTTGCACAGCACACAACATATTAACTGAGTTAATCCTCTGTTACAATTAATTATTAAAAAATCCAGCGTGGATTTAATATTGAGCAAAACTTGAAATAACAAGAAATATCAAATTATTTCAAAATGGAAGCCCTTCAAAGAGTTTAAGTGCTGGTAAAGTGAACAATTAATCATGTTCTGAGACTCAAAAAGTCATCGACCTCCCTAATAAGAAGGTGATAATGGATGATCCTTAATTGTTCCATTTATCTCTGCTCCAGATGTGCTTGAGGGTTTTTCTTCCAACAGCCTTTCTTGTCTTTACAGGGAATTGCATCTTTAGAAAGACAAGGTGGCATTGTCTTAGTGAAAAACAGACTTTGACTTTCTCTTTGTTTACACCTGGATTTAGTTCCAAGTCACTTTGACAAGTTTCTTTAAGACAGAAGATGATTTATAGTCAGCCTCACTGTAAATTATAGGAAACACTTGCAGCAGCACACACATTTCAGGGCTTTATACGGCTGGATATGTGACATTTTTTTATTAAGTTATAATCCCGTTAAGTGTTTTTCAGTTGGGGATTTGGCTGGCTGCAGTTTCTGTAGGGTTGTAATCATCATTTTACCCGAACTGACAGCAGCACAGTGTACTAAATAGTAATTATTTTACAGTATTCATCATACACGAGCAATACCAGCAGCGACCAAAATAACAAATTCCTGAAATGATTCTGGAGAATAAAAAACAAGTGAAATCTGATTTTTTCCAAATTCAATGAATTCATGTAAAACAAGCCGAACTGAGCTTATCATAATAAAGTATTCAGCAGTGTAAACCAAAGCAGGAACCATGCAACAATACTCTCTTGCAGCAATGGGGGGGGAAAAATCGTTTCATCTTCAGCTTGCCTTTCCTTCACCTCCCAAGACAGTAAAATAGAAATATATTTTATCTACCCTGCTCTGTTTTTCTTTTTATTAGTTTTTTTACTTTTCATTTTCTGCTTATGTCTCTGTAGGCTGTGTTTTTCTGTCTGGTTGTCTGTCTTTCTCTCGGTGGGGTATATCTGGGGTCTTTGGCAGAGGTCTCACCCCTTTTCCTCTAATTGGCCAGCTTCCCTCTCTCCTTGGCTGCTAGATAATTGGACATGCAACCCCATCCCTCCCCTCCCAATCATTGCCTCTCTCTAGCCCCCTCTGCATTCCATATACTTCGCATCCCAGTGTGAGTCTCTCGGTGGACCCATCTTCGACCACTAGATCAAAGGGAATATACAATCCCGCACTGTCCAAACACATCACAGCCCAGGTTGCTCTCGCCTCACTCACAATCCCAAATACCAGTATGAGATGAATTTTTATGTCCAAGATATTACATCCAGCATCTTTTTCCACTACCTGGAGACAAAGAGTAGCACCTCCTTGCAGTACATTAAGAACAAGGTAATTCATTTTGGTGTAGCCTTGCTGGAATTATTCATGAGACGTTCAATATAAAAATATTCTGAACTGCTCCGGCCCTTAATAATTCATGCGTAGCATTCGTCTTCATTGGTATAGAGAGCAGCGGAGTCATCTGTCACTATAGGGAAGCTAGGTTTAACTAGTACCCAGCCCTGGGGTTCACAGAGGTAAAACAGGAGCATTGGAACAAAAGAAGGCAGCGTGTGGTTTTGTCCCTCTGACACGTGGGCCTCCCATCTCTTGGAAGGAGGCAGCTTGAAAGAGGGGAAGACTGCACTGTTGACCTTTTGGGAAAGGACCACTGGCTTCAGATTGAGTGATGGTGTCAGCCACAAGAGTAAAACACCTCTATTAGGAATGTCTAGCATGCTTGGGCACTTCTAATTATGAAGAATGCAAAACAACAGTCAAGAGAGACAGGAGAGGTTGCCTCGCAGTCATCCGTACGGCGGGCTTGCTCACCAGCTACAGATATGCGGGACCCACCACAGCGTGACTGCTTCGCTACATTCACCACCTAAGATTTCAGAATTTTCCCTCTTCCATCCTGTTCTGAAACTAACACTGCTTTGTTTTCCTAGTTGTTTGTGCAATGGCTATGTTAATACTCAAACTTGACAGCCCTGTATTGCGGTTATAGCACCATGCAACCAAGCATTGCTCTAACTGCAGCCAGCAGGCAAGACTAAATCCACCCACATTTGAGCTCATTGAGTGGGAGTTCAGACAATCCCTGGACTCCATCTAAGAAAAAACTAAGATCAGGCTAGAAACTGGGACCCAGAAAAAAACTGCCAATGATATAAGCCATATGTGTGCAATTTTACTTGACTAGGTTGTCATCCCACTTCCCCATAAAGGTATCCCTGTGAGGGGAAAAGCCTTGTAACATTATCAGCAGAAATGCATTGCTACTGGGCAGTGGATGATAAAGAGAAGAATGGATAGCTAAAAAGATGGAGAAATGAAGAGATGGAGAGCAGAGGGAGTCCCCAGAGATTTTCCCACTAAGAGACTGAGGTCAACAGCAGAACACAAATGGGCTTTTTTTTATCAGGAGCCGTAAGGGAGTAACACAGCAGCACCAACTAGCCCCCACCCCTTCTACCTCCACCTCCCAAACTTATCGGTCTATGAGAACTGAGGCCTTATTATAGCAGACCTCAAAGAAGCACAGTAGAGGTGAAAACATCAAATAAAAGGGAACCAAAATGAGAAGAGCAGCCACAATGAAGTGCCGCCACTAACAACCATTGAATTTATTTTTTCAATATGGCAGATATATATTTAATATTATCTCATAGAATAAAAGCATGATACACTTGTATATCTGGGAAAAAATTATTAACTGTTGTAAAACCTCTAAGCATTCATCTTTACTTCAGCAATAAAACACATTTCAGAATAACCCAACTGGCAGATTTGTCATCTCATTCAGTTTTACTGTCACCACCACCCATAAAACGTCTCTATTTATTCAGTGGCAGCCAAGCATTGCTGTTTCTCTCAAAGCGGTGTCCTTGTGCCTACCCCAGTAACCTTGAGCCCAATGGAGGAGGTCAATCTGAATCAGAGCAGGTACTCTTTTGAAAGAGAATTACAAAATAGAATGAGGGAATAAAAGACCTGCAGTTGCTAATGATAGCAGCAGGGAGGGCAACACCAGGAGTCAGGTGATTATTCAGTATCTCTAAATTCATTCCTTGCCCTGTATTGCTCCTCCTCACCCTCTCATTTTCTTTCCTCATTTGTCTTAAATGGGTTTTTTCTCACATCTCAGCAAAAATTAATTCCCTTTTGCACTTTCTCTCTTTCAACATGATATTGCATTGGTCGATTAATATACAAATACTTTGTTATGCATGCATCCTTAAAAACATTTTTCCCCCGTTGTTGGAAATGAACAAGGTCCCAGCAGAGACAAGAGGAGTGAGGGAAAAATAGTCTCAAATGAGGTCCAGGTGTGCAGGTAATCAATTTCATGGAGGCTGGTTTTGCAAGGCTGCATGCTGAAGGAGACTGTCATAATTGGGCCACCATTTCAGACAGGTAATGGTTTTACAGCATTTTATTCTGGGCATACACACAGATGCACACACATTCCTGCATAGACCCATAGAAATCACAGGTAGCTGAACACAATTGAGACAGATTGGTTTGTGGCACTTTCTAGTTACCCTCATGTTTCAAGGACTATTGCTGGTTTGTTCATTCATCATTAGGCAGAGGCTGTTTGGTGGAGCTTTTCCCTGGCTGTGGCCAGATTTATCACGGAGCACAACTCCCGCTCAGCTTGTTAACATTAGCTAGATAAGTTGTCCAGCATACTGGGTGCGGCAAAGTTAAAGAGCCTTTTATTAAGGCTAAACTGTAAATGGATTCACATGACTGAGGTGCTTTACACGGGAGACCAGTTTTCTCATGGATCATCCTGGTTGCCTGCTCTTATTTTTACATGCTATCTTCTGCAAGTTAGCAGACAACACAGGTGTTTCTGCAGAAGTACTGCAATATTCATCAAAAAATTGTATGAATGCAGCCTGTATCCTCAAGTTTATATAACAAACAAATAAATAAAAATAAATGAAGGCTCGGGATGTACAGATGAGTGACAGACTAATGGAAAGAAACATTTAACTTTACAGTAAAGGAATTAGGCTGTTGTTTGTGAAGGAACTCAGTCATCCAGGTCTTGGTAATCTAAGGAGCTTGGAAAGAAAAGCAACTGGACTTCTTTAAGTTTCTTGAAGATGTTTCACCTCTCATCCGAGAAGCTTCTTCAGTTCTAAGAGCAACTGTTGGAGAGTCCCAGATTTTTGGCTTTTATGCTGTGCAGTGCATTTGTTGACATGGTTTGGGTGCAGCTGTCCTCCATGAGGGATGGGTAAATGCAAATTTCAATGTTATCACCTTAATCATATGGTGAAATATTTCCATACTGACGGAAAAGTGTCCTTTAAAAGGTCAAGATCACTCACTTAATAGTTTGAATAAGAAAATAATGTGAATCATATGCTATGGCCTTCAGAGTCATCAAACATGAACCCAAGCTAATACTTCTGGGAGATTTTGGATAGAGATCTTAGATGTTAGGGCTTTCCAGCACCATCATTAAAGTGCCAAATGAAGGAAAATCTTCTGTAAGGATCGTCTTCCATCCCTCCAGTAGAGTTCGAGAGACTTGGAGAATCAATACAAAGGGGCTTTGAAGTTGTGCTGACAGTATGTAACAGGCCAGCACTTCATAATGGTTTCTCCTTTCACAAGTCTGTGATGGTGTACATTTTATTTTTTTCTAGATTTTTTTTTTCTGATTTTCAACCATGCTTACATTTATTTTGCCTGTCATTTGTTTTATTATGGTTATGCTTCTATTTCTATTGTTAAGTAAAGCATATCGCATTTATGTGTAATGAAATTTGCAATATAAATTAAATTTCCATTCCATTTTTAAAGTTATTTTGCATAAAAATCAATACAGCAGGACTCTTCTGTGTGGCTGTTTATACTGCCAGAAACATCCTTGTGACTAGTGGAGAGACATTCAAATTTCTGTTTGGAGGATCTCTTGTTGAAAATTGTCATTATAATAAATCGGTGCCTACATTATATGCTCTAAAGAATACTAAATTTAATTATGAAACTTTAGCTTAATTGGTCCCAATCTACCTTTGTGGAGAAGAAGTAGCAGAAGAAGAGAGCCGAGAGGAACTGACATGCAGTGGCATTTACACAGACACTGACGCACACATTTGCACACACTGAACACAAAAGAACATGCATCTTACTGGCTCTTGCGTTTTTTTTCCTGCCTTAATGGATCCAATTACTCTTTCAAAGAGTGCCAACACTGTACCTTATGGTGAACCAATTGTGATGGTAATTCAGTTATTTTTAATGGACACACTCTCAATAATGAACCTGTAGGGGAAAGATTTTCCAGACAAATTGCAGCTCACGTGGTAAAAGTCGATTATGCTAATGTGAGGTGCAGAGAGGTTGTCATGTCTCGTGAGGTAGGGGGTGTCATGTATTCCCCTGTATAATAAAGGAACCTTTCCTAAAATGCTCCCACTTTTGTTCCATAATGGGAAGGGAGGGGTTTGCTAGTAGCATTGACGTATGACACAGTGTTGTAAAATGGCATTGAAATCAACACATTTATGTGTATATCCCCTGCTGAGGTACAGTATGGCATATTTCACCACTCTGCATCATTTATGAGTCACGGTTTGGAACCTAGATATATGGCTTTCTCCAAGGGAGTCAGAAGAGGACAGCACACCAGATGGCTCTGAGAATTTGGTCCAGAGTGTTAACATAAACTGATATTACTTTTGGTCTATTCACTCTGATCCAGTATCATCTTTCTGTGATGCCCAACAGGCGCGCGTTCTTGGCTTTCCTCCTGATCAGCCATTGAGTTACCTCGTCTCCTCTCACAAGTTCCTGATCTCTGACACTTAGCAGACAGGAGCCTGGGATGGGGACCACCGGACACAGAGGAGGTCACTGTATCCTGTTTCACCAGAGGGGATGAATAGATCTGGGGCAACCAAACACACACACTGCCCCGAGACTGCCTAGGGCACCGTGGTCCGGAGAAAAAGGGAAGGCGAGTACAAAAGAATGACTGAAGTGCATTCCTGAAAGGAGGAGAGATGGGATTGAATGACAGGGGAGGACAAGGGGCCACTGGTGACACTGGCAGCCAGTAGGATTGAGTTTTCCCTCCGAAAAGCAGGCTCAGAAAAAACAATGACTTTGGCATTTGTCTGGAAGGGAGAAACAGAAACTGGGATCTTGTGCTATGGAGAGCTGAGGGTTCACTGGAATGCCTTTAATGTAACCCTGCCAGGGCTCTCATCGGATACTCCATGGCTCTCCTTATAGAATGTAGCATGAATCAATCTCTATCACTGCAATACTTAAAGTACACTCAGCAACTCTGAGGGTTTTCTCTTATAGTTCAACACACTGTGAATAGAAAGTTTATGGTGAATAACAGTGAGGTTTTTGTGCCAAGATGAACTGCCCTCCAGCTCTATCCTACATTAGACAAGGATCGGCATTCCTCCACTTTACAGATGTAGGTCATGTAGCCACAGCAGTGCAAGCAGCATTTGAGGCTTGCTTCATTTGTTTTATGACCCATCACTGTTTATTGTGGATTATCTGCCCTTCTACCTCATAGATGAAATCGAGTACATCACGCCTCTTTTTCTTCCACTTTATGGCTGAGATAAAACTACATCATTGTGTTTGGGAAATGCATACATAATTTACTAAAACAAATTTACAATAGAGAATATTCTGTGTTTGCTATTAGAAGTGTGGTGGTGGGGACATTAGGTTTTATTAAAGATGTCAACTGAACAGACTAAATGAGCATGACTGAGAGCACCACGGTGTGCATGTGAGATTTTGCCGTATGTGCAAAAGGCTTTTTGCACTTGAGGCAGCTGTTGCATGTACCGACTTAAGTTTTACCATACTTTCAAAGGTTTAGTGATCTTGTTGCCGCTAAAAGCTCGATCTCTCTCTTTTTCTGTCTCCCTGTCAGACTTCTGTCGTGTTTTCATTTGATTCATGAATCTCACAAGGACTGACCTGGTGAGATTGCTGGTGTGAGCTCTCTGGAAAAGTTAACATGGTGCTCATTTACACATAATAGATTTTTGAACAGGAGTGTATGCCTTAAAGGGGGCTAACTTTTCAAGAATGTATTATAAACATGTTCACAGGGAGTCGATACTGCTTGACACATAACATTGTATTTCCACCTTTTGATAATTAATTTTCTAATATCAAGTCAGGTTGTCACGATACTAGAATTTCAATCTCGATACTGATACCCAAGAAAATATTCAGTACCATTTTCAAACAGACAAAAATGACAAAAAAATTAAGAAGCATTTTTTATAACATCTATGACGACGGTTTTCTAAAGTTGACTGATTTAGTGCTAAATAAATAAATAAAAATCATCTTGGTGCCAAAAACAACAACAGTATTTTTACGTTTCTGAGGCAGTGCTGTGCTTCTGGTAACTTGGCTCCACATTTTCGTTGCTGTCCTGTTGCTGGTAGACTTTTCTCAGCTTCAATGTGGGATTTAAGAGAAACATAATAGTTTTTGGACACAATAATTGTGTTATCCTGGTAAATGAACACTATCTGTTATAACATTACAGACAGCAGGATTGATGGCACTTGGTGTCTAGCCCCCACATTAACATTACCATTTTATTATTAGCCATAGCTGCTAGGCACTACCTTAATGATAACTTAACAGACAGCTAATGTGGATATCGGATGAAGGTACTTTCGTCTGCTCAGTTATTTCCACTGCGGTTGCCACAGCCAGTGGATATATAATCATGTAATTAGCTTGTATGTTGCCGGAGCACTAAAACACACGGCATGAACATAGTAGAAGCAGAAAAGTCTGCTTAGTTCATGTAAATCTTACTGCTGGTAAAGATTAGTAAATGCATCAAATTTAAATCATAATGCACACAGTAAAGAGGTGTAACAGCATAACGCCCGAGAGAAATCAAGAAAACGATCCACGGAACTTACAGAAGTCTAAATGTCTCTCATGGCGGAAGCTGATAGAAATATCTTCCCAGGCAGCTTTTGACAGACACAGGTCAGCAAGTCAATAGTGGCCAACAGCTCAGCCAGGGGCCACCACACCCTGCAGATATCAATACAATCCAGTATCACACTTCCACTACTCATTACAGCTTCTTTGTTGGTGGTAGTCTGTGAATAGGGCCAGATTTCATTTCCCCAGTGTCCATACTGCTATGGGACAGGAAGAGGCTAAACAGAGCCAATTAGCTTTGATTTCTGGTCAATTAGTTGCTTTTTTCTTCTACATAAGAGTGTATATTATCCTTGGGGAAAGGATGGCTGTCTGGGACTCGGTAGAAGTCTGTGGAGCTCTTGTTGACTGTCCAAAACAAGTGGTCAAACTCACTCAGATGAATAAACAAACAGCAACATGAGATGCAGAACAAAGGCAAGTTGAATTCTTGAGCTGAGTTGTTTTTTGTATTTTCATGAAAGCTCATTCCTGAAATGAAATGGCAAATGTAGCTGAATGTAGTTTTAAGATTGCTTCTTGGTTCGGAGATATTTTTGGCACATTGTGATGTGCACTAAGACATGGTTGACATGGGAGGAGGGAACGGTTGGGCTTTGCTGAAAAGGAAATTGAAAAGAAACTGAATACCAGGAGTCAGATTTCATGAAATAATAGCTGTGACAGAAATGGGAAAAGGCAAGGAAGCAGAGAAACCAAGAATGATTTTTCTTCTTGGCTCACAGAAAAAGAGAAAGACGAGGACAAATATATCAGGGCCATAATAAATGTACCATTGTGTAGGCAGTTTAACTCGCATACAGTGCAGTTGGAAGCAAATATTGCTTCTGTCAAACTATTATTGGGAGCCGAAGTTGGCCTTTCAGAGTGGAAATCTTGGACTTGGATTTCTTTGACTACAGTGAAGCACATTGCTGGACTCTCCCTCAGGTCACTTTCATGGATCTTCTACAGGGACTTTTCTCCCTCTCTCTCTGTGTGTGCCAAGTGAGAGATCAAACAAAGCGATGCATATTGGATCAGGTCCATGTGCACGTGGCCTTTCATAGTGACCTGCCAAGGATTCTGCGCCAAAAGGAGGGACTAACTACAAGCCAGTGCTGCTATCTTCTGCTGGGCCTTCAGGCCACAGTTCAAAGGCCTGCTGGCTAGAGCTGTCGGCTCTGTTGGCTTCTTACAGCAAACACACGCACGGACAGTACACAAGCACAAGTGGTCAAGCTCACATTGTAGGATACATAAACACATCAACACAGAGAGTGCTCTCTTGCATGCTCATGCATGGACTGGAGTGGGGAAGTGTCCATTTTGACTTTAATTGTGTTTTTCTATGCATTAGCCCAGGGCTCATTATGGCCTCATACAGGGCGTGGGTGGATGAGGATACATGCATGAAGCAGTGACAGAGGGCTTTTAGTGGACAGATGAGAAGGTGGAGGGCCTCTTCAGCCTGGGCAGTGCTCTTCTATCTCATGTGGAGTGGCCATGGATTGCTCTTACTACACCATTCAAGTTGATTACTGCCAGTCCTTACTCAAGCCGTTCTAAACAATGGCTTTGTTAGTGGTGGTAACTCTTTCAAGGACATAATTTGGAGTACATTAGTGGTGCACACAGCTGCGTTTTCACAACAGCGTTAAAGTTAGACGTGTAGCATATGTAATGCAGTATGTGTGCTTGCATGTGCATGTGGCATCTGTAGTGAAACAATGGAAGAATCGGACTGCGTAGCCAATAGAAATGAATGTTGTGGCTCATCTATTCCCACAAGTAGTTTTTTTTTTTTTAATTATTATTGTTACTATATAAAAGTAATGTATTTTGGATCAGGAAGTTAAGTTTTCATAAACTGTATCTGTATAATCTTCATTACTGTCCAACATACTCAACATCTGGCCCAGTAATCGTTTTTTATTAAATGAGGGAGCAATTAGTGAAAATCCGGAAACATAAATGCATAACAAACACACATAATAAACATTTCCTTAGCAACCCTGACTCCAGTCCAAAATGTGTAACTGGAAATGAGCCAAGAAAATATTCACTCATTTCAGTGTAAAGTTCAAGCTGGTGTCAGAATGCAAACAAGCTGAAAAGAAAAATTTGAGTGGCATCCAAATTTGGATTTAAAAAAAAAACCCCTCCGCCCACCCCACTGATTTTGCACAAAACACCTAGCACCAGCCACTGAGAACAAATAATGTGTTTTGTCTAAATATGAGTAAAAAAATCTAATAATTCTGACCTTTAGCCCAAGCACTCTCTTACCCTCAAATGTTTTATGGTAGTTTTGATATTTAATGGTTTTAATTAGTGATATCAGCAGCACGCTTTGACGCTGGACCATTAACGGGAAATGTGCTTCATCTTTTTATGCAGAATTGTATGGATAGAAAATAGGATACGGGACAAAGAGCCCCAGTGAGATCATTATTCATCACTGTGCAAAGACATACAGTATGGCCTTATCTGTCACCACCGAGGTAAGATGCTGTCATGTGACTGGTTCATTCCCCAAAGACTCCTACAGTATCATGCTTAAGCAAGCACAGTAAACCACTGTGATGTACAGTAAGAGGGTTACTCCTAAGGCCTCGTGCTCATGGTGTGTAGTTAAGGAGGTATGGTAAAATAGATGGTGACAGATGGAGGGTCAGACACAGGGATTGCAAGGACAACACTGGCTGGGTTTTTAGCCACATGATGACAGAGCTGACACTGGAACATCGTCTGGCGTGCTCGAGATGTCTCTGTTTACTAGTCAGGGTTTCCACTCACTTAACTTTGTTGTAGATCTGTCAAAGGGTGAGGTGTCCACTTTAACACCAGTCATTCACAATGCGGTGCTCTCATGTTTTCCAGACTCTGCTCCATTTTTCTTCTGTCATCGTCACTCCGCAGTTACGCTAGTCATTTCAGTATACGGGGATTGAGAGAGATGAACAAATGGGACAAAAACTGACACATATACAAAAGTTAAAAAGAGTGGCAGAGATGAAAAGCAGAGAGAACTATGCAATAAGGATGGAAGCAGCTAGATAGAGGGGAAAAATATTGCCAGTAGTTGCCTCTGAATAATTCATAGGTTCTTCACGATTGAAAAACTGACTGCTTTTTATGATGTCATATTTCACAGCTAGTTTATACTCAGGATGCCCGTAAAAGCCCAGAGACTGAAGGTAGATATTGGAGATGTAGCTGTGATATTCTGATACGGTGTGTGTGTGTGTGTGTGTGTGTGTGGTGTTTTCCCTCCCCAACCCAAACATACTGTAGCTCTCAGTTCATCTTCCATTAATTAGTCTCTACCCGATGTGTGTATTTACACTGTCTTTGTTTTGATACCTGAACCTTTGCAAATTAACTGTGCAATAAAAATCTGACTGAGTTGACCTTGGTGTTCAGAGATCCTAGTGTTTTTGACTTTTTGTGTATGCTCCGTGTGAACGCGTTCTCTCATGTCTCAATGGCTGGTCAACCAAACACTTCAACATCCCTAAAAGCTCCAGTTGACTTGTCTCAAAGACATTTCTCATAACAAAGAGTGCGCATTGAAACCACAGAGTGATTTGTATGATAAAAGAGGGTCTTGGGTATTGAACTAGAATCCATCGCCACTTCAAAGACTCTCAGAATCCATAGAAGCGTTTATTATTCTCTGTTGTGCAGGTGTGCTGCCTCCCACAGGCTCTGAACGCCATCTCTACAGAGATGCTATCTCTCCCAGATACAGACAACATGGTGGGGACTCAAACAATAGAAGGCATGTGGTCTCTGGTACTGCAGGAGGGTTGTGTGTTTGCAATCACTTCAAAAATTGCAGGCAGATCCAGTTGTTTGCAAGGGAATGTAATGTTTTTTTTTTAGTCAAGTTAAAATATGTGCAGTGTTTAGCTGAGTTTTTCTCCCAGCATAATGTGACCCAGGTTTGCTTGTTTCATCCCACATTTCAAAAAGATGCAAATTACAGGGAAGGAAGACTCCCAATTTGCTTTTGCAGCTCTGGCTTTGCTGTGTCAGGATCAAACTGCACAGTATTTTGTGCTGTTGAAGACCAGCTGTGTAATATCATCTTTCTCATCGTGTTTTTTGTAGTTGATGTGAAACTAGGTGCTAGGGGGCCATACTTCTTTTGAGTCAGTGTGTTTCAAAGGAAGCTCCAATTGGCCAGTGTCATAAAACGTCACATGCTAACTTTTCTTGTTGGGACAGAATCATAATGGCTCCAAGATGCTGCTTGTTGTAGCAACGTAACACCAATATACCAAGATAAAATAAGTAACCGTCAACCTTTGTCAAGATGATATTGTATTGTCAAATTCCAGTGTTGCATATTGCATTTAAGCCGCACTATGCCAAAATCCCTGTGCTCAAGCAAAATAGTGAAGGAATGTTTTATTGATGTCACCCTTATGGCTTCTGCCTCCAGGCGGGTCTAACCCACATAATATGAACTCCTCTGAATTATTTTGCTTTTCTCCACAACAAACTGCCCTCATCTGCCGCTCCAGAGGGCAACAAGCCCTGTCACATCCTGGCCCCCAGTTTTTTTTTTTTTTCGTTTTTGTTTTTTTGAGCACAATGTAGCTTTTTAGCAGTACGGTCTCTTATTAAAGGTTTGTTGGCATATTTTGTGCCTGGTAGAAACTAAACATGGGTTTATTTGGTGATTATCTCCGCGGGGAGGCAGTGGCAGTATGTCGCCACACATGAGGCACGTTAGATGTTAGGTCTTATCTCAGGAGAGCTGGGAGGAACGGAGGTAGAGTTTATCTGCTCGCTGAGTCTTTACCTCTATTTTGCTGGAGAGATACTGAGGGAGCGGATGATGGTTGTGGGGGCTTCTTGTCTTGCTTGTTGATTTCATAATCACACGCTCTGTTTTGCCAAGGGACAGTTTCAGAGTATTTCATGTTTGCTTGTTTTACACCGCAGCTCCACTGCTCTATTAGTACACTGAAGCAGTTCGGTCAGCAAGTGCTAATGAGTTGTATCACTGACCACACAACCTGGCAGCTTTGAACACAATGCTGTGTGTGTACACATGGCTTCTGACCTCAAACTTGCTCCTCATCTAGCAGCCGGCAATACACAGCATGCCACCATGCTGAATCTCTTTTAGTTACATTTCACCTATAGCTAAGTGTTTATTCCTCTCTTAAATAATCTAGACTGCCAGGATTTAAATGGTGTTCACACGAACTCTTATTTCACCAGTTCCTGCCTCTCACAGACTCATTTGTACAACACACCCCAGTTGGTGCTTTAGCTGTCCAGCTCATGCATCTTTGCTTCTCCCTTTTG
>VUQG01017453.1:8035-23155 GCA_015106755.1 Etia nguti
TAATTTTTTTTATTTTTTTTTTTTTTTTTTTTTAAACACAGATCATTAAATTATTCAGTGAAAGTCTGCAGAGGATGTGCATTCTTGTTTTGCAATGCCCTGTTTCACATTCATTCAGCAGCTCAGATTCACTGGGGGAGTCCTGCAGGAGAACCACATGTTTGTTTCTTACAGTACGCCACAGCTATGCCCGAGCAGATTGGATAGTGTACTTTACCAGTGGGTACATGTGGGAGTGGGGGGAAAAAAGGGTCATTTAGCATCATTGGGGGAACTTCTGGTCACACTGTCATGTGTGTGATTTGTTGCTGGTCTCCATTTTTCAACCTTTATTCAAGCCACGTGTTAATGCTTTAATTTGGTTCCCATCATCACACCTTTCTCTCATTATTGCTACAAGCCTCAGCTATTCAAAAGATGTATTCCCATTTGCTCTCTATGCTCAGCAGCACCCCTTTTCATTAACGTGCTTCATTCACTCCACACTGTTCTGTTAATACATTCCTCCTTTCACCCCCCAAGTGAATTCTTTTGTGCTGTATATTATAAACTCCAGTTTTTTTTTTTTTAAATCCCCATCATGATCATCTCTCCTGCTGCCCATTCCTCCTGTTCCTTTTCATCCCCTCCCCTTTAGTCTTCCTCGCCATGTGCTCTGTGTACCCATCCTCCCACAACCGCCTCCCCCTCTCCTTGCATTTCGCTCTCCCTCCCTGTCTCCGTCCTTACTGCAGGGTTGAATCATCCCCGTTTCTGCTTGCCTTGTCACGTTTGGCCCCCGTGCGTGTCTGTCCAGGCCTCATCACACGGTGATGGCGCTAGCTGGGCTGACATCTCGCCGCAGAGCTACAGGCTTCTGATGTCCGTGGCGCTGGCGCTGACCTGTCCCTCACTGCAAAACACTGACATCATCAAAAATGGGACACGTTTCTACCCCAAGGGTTATTAATTGCCAAGTATGGTATAGGCATCCATGCCATTTTCAGATTAAAAGAAGAAAAAGACATGAGAATTTTTATATCTTTGTCCTTTTTTCCCCCCCCTTTCTTTTTCTTTTATCAAAGACCTGTATTAACTGGATGCAGATTTTTAGGGCTTTTCATGTAGTTCGTATCCCGCTGTCTCCTCACTTGGTATTCTTTGGTTGTTGTCGGTTAGAGGGACCACATCAGCACTATTCTCTTCAGAGCTGTCCCTCACAAGGGAGCTACCTCTTCCACGCGAACTCGGCTTCAAACGACACACCTCAGATCACACGCACGCATATGCTCACATGCACTTTGAGCAGCAGAACTTCCACCCTTGATGTGAAAGTGCATACAAATGGCAGCAGCGGCAACCTCCTCGGTGGAAAATTGAGTCATGGTCCTTCTGCTCGTGTACACTGACAGACAAGCCAAGCAAAAAATGGAATCAAAATGTCACTATATTGGGGAGTGTGTGGGCATGAGCAATGTTGCTGTGTGATTCTGTAATAAGCACATGCAAATCAAATCAAGCCAACCCCAGGCTCATTAAATAAAACATGGGGGTAGGGACAAATTCCTCCTCATACTGTAACCTTGCACATTCATAATAAGTGCTCCTCCCTAATGTGAAGTGGATAGATGTTATGCAGGTTGACATCATGTGGCTGTGTGCTTCCTAACTATGTCCTGCTGTTCTGCGGGGTCCTGTAGTATGAGGTCATTGTTCAGATTTGGCTTCTGCGAAACTAATTTTGGTTCTGTGTGGTCCTCATGCAGAAATATTATTGCGTGTTGATCTGGTACATACTTTCCTTTTATAGAGTGTGCCACCAAATTTATCTGCATCCTAAAATGTGTTGCAGTGAGATAATAAAAACCATAAATGGTAGGTCTTTCTTGTTAGTTTAAAAATACAGAAATAAGTAATAAAGCAAGGAGCAAAATAAAGAAATAAAATGCACTAAAAAATGTAATTTGACTTATTTAAGGGCTCTTAAATTTTAGGCCATCGTGTAATTATTTTAGATATTTCGGTAATTTCAGGACAAAAAATTTAATGTAGCTGCATTTGGTTGAGATTGCTCCTCTACCACTGGCTAGGAGTTATTTGTTAGAAAAAGCATTCAAATTGTTATTGTTTCAGTAATTACTGAGGATGCACCAATCTAACCTTTTCATTCCTTACATGGTATTAAATTGCTGATGTTATCTTGCAAATACAGAAAACGAGGGATACCAGCAGGAACTGCTAGCACTGAAAATCACTTGATGGGCCGTTACTGAATAAAACACTAAATTTTACAGTTCAATAGATGGCCTTTGGCACTTTCTTGTAACCACACAGAAGTTGCATTTAGGATTACTGACTAAAACCTAATATGTGTAGCAAATGTGTTAAATTCATTTCCATCCCCTTAAAAATATTTCTAAAGACTACCTTTGTTGGTTCTTTGCTGCCAGCTGTAAATAACTGAGATGTGTGCAGCCACTGGCAGGAATGTATGCCGCCTGGTTGATGTAAAAAAAGTAAAACTTTTATGGTACTTCTCCATGCTTAATGTCATATTGATTTATGATTTTCATAAACACAGTAATAAACATGTACAACCATAAAGAAATAAAATAAAAGCTTTAAAATTAAAATTAAGTTGATATATCCATATCCTGATATATCCACACCTGAGTGGCTTGAAGTTTGACTGAGCAGGGAGTACAGTATGAATCTTAGTAACTTTTGCCAGAGCTAATGAAAGCTAGTATTCTCCTCATGTTCAAGCAACCTGTGCTTCTCTTTTATTTATGTATTTTTGTTATTTTAGCTTCATCAAATACCACATTCTGTTTTGGCTCTACCACTTAATCATGTGAAAATGTGTTTTCACAGGACTCTATGCAGTTTTGTGAAAAAGAACACCTTTTTGACTTCCATTGGAATTAAGAGGCTAAGTAGCACCCAGGTGCTGCTAATGAAATGAAGCATTCAGGTGTGTGTTAACACAAGAGCCGACGTCCCAGAAAATGAAATCCAAGGTCAGGCCATGCAGTGCACATAGAAATTGCCTAAAAAAAAAAAACCCTCTACAGCTACATCTCAGGCCTCATCAGGCCTCGGTTAGCATGTGAAATGTTAAAGTTCATGATGGTTAAGGGGAAAAAAAAAAAGTTGAACAACAATGACTTGTTTAGAAGGGTTGCCAAGAGAAATCCTTTTATTTTCTAGAAAGGAACATGGCAACACAGCTTAGGTTTGTAAAATTGAATCTGAACCAACCACAAGTTCAGGAACAGTATCTTTTGGACAGGCGAATCTGAGATATTTGGAGATATTTGACCATAAGAAACAGCTTAAGAAAAAAAATCACACACACTTTATACCAACTGCCATGTAGAGTGGTTGGAGGGTTGATGATTTGGTCTTTTGTAGCCACAGGATCTGGGCACCTTGAAGCCCCTGAGTCAACCATCAACTCCTCTGTACACCAAAGTATTCTAGAGTCAAATGTCTGTCAAAGGCCAGCTGTCTCACAGCTATAGCTAGGCTAAAAATAGATCATGCAACATGACAATGATCTCAAGCACAGTAGCACATCTGCAACAGAATGGCTGAAAAAAAAAGGACTTGCAATGGAAGTGTCGCAATGGCCAAGTCAGAATCTAGACCTCAACCTGTGGTGGGACCTTAAAGAAACCTGTGAATAAACAAATGCCCACAAAGCTCAATGAACTGAAGCAATGATTTAAGAAGAGTGGGACAAAAGTTGTCTACAATGATGTGAGAGACTCATAAAATCATACAGAAAGCAAGTTATTGGTGCTAATGAATCATGCGGGATGCTCAGTATAGCATAATGATGAGCATCCTCAGAGCCTTAGAGAGAAAATGTTTTCACATGGTTGTATCTCTCATGCAACATTTTCGGTTTTTTATTCATTTAAGAATTTGAATTCTTTGGTATTTAAATGTATTGATGTACAACTAAATGCTGATTTTTTTAATTTATTTTTTTTCCTTTGCAGGCATAAAGCAAAAATCTTGTAAAGTCCACTTATTTTGTGGACCATTTTAAATTTCAAAACTTCTTGAGTACCGCAATATCTGTAATATAGTTCATTTATCAAAATCTGACAGACTCCTGCAGTATTAGACGTCACCTCTCTCTCTTGATTTGATTTAAGCGCTGCCAGGATAGCTGTAACAAACACTTCTGGGAGATGGGCAGAGAAGCTGCTGGGTGTCAAGATTTGATACCCCCCCTGTGATCTTGGCGGTCTCTAGCCAGCGCAGCACGTCATAGGAACGAGAAAAATAAAAGGAAAGGAGAGCCCATTTAGATCAGGCCATGCTGATCCATCCAGAGTGATGGGTGAGAGATCTGCAAAGAGGACTGCTGCTGTGACAGACAGTGTTCATTAATGTTCCAGCTTTTGCTGTAGAGTCCAATCAGAGGTCTCCACACACAAGCACTCTCAAAGACTAAACCTCTCTCACATACACATGACCATCCAAGCAATGAGACAGGCGGGCTAAGCGTAGGCACTGATGGCTTCACTGCCTCAATTGATGGGTGCTTAGAGGGGAGTGAAAAAGGAGAGCAGGAGATGCAGGGCCAGGGACCCTGAGCATGAGAGAGATGGAGCAGCGGGTCTGCTCTGTTGATGACTCTCTGATAGCCTGAGATTAGCGCCACTTCTGCTCAACATGCAAAACCATTACATTAACCCACATGCTGCCCAGCTGTTTCTAATAACTGCTTCAGCCCTGAAACTCTCATTGGGTGTCACCAGGTACCCTACAACTTTAATAAAGCTGCCTCACTGCTAGGTGCTGAATTATACTAGTCAAAAGCTGTTATTCATTTAGCCAATGCTTGTATCCAGAATGAGTCACAAGGATGGCAACAATGGAATTAGTTTATGGTCATAAATTGCCAACGGTACAGGGTGCCAATATTGCATAAATATCGGTCTGTACAAGCAGCTAGCATAGCTGCGTTGTGCCAGAATGTGATCGTGAATCTACAGTTGCTGCAGTGTGACAGACTTGGCAAGGATCAGAGCAGTGTCTGTCACAGCACCGCGTGTGTTTGTACTGTCATTCAAATGTTTACCTCCCAAACACCCATCTGAAATGTAATCAGCAATGTGTGCATTGATTGTAAGCCTGTTTGGGGGTGTGATTGACTCAAACGCTGGACAAACAGGCAGATTGCCTGCAAGCATTTTCCTTAGATAAAAAGGACAAATGCTGAATGGGGTTGTCTCTCTGTGATCTGTCCTTGACCTAGCTAAGGACAAGAGTGTAAAGTATTTAAAGTATGCTAGGGGTGTTTTGTGAATGGGTTGCTTTATAGAGAAGTAAATTTTTACTTTAATTTGAAAGTGTCAAATTCTGCTTAAACATCAGTGTGTTGCCATTGCTGTGAAAAAGAACATTTAAAAAAAAAAAAAAACATAATTAATGAAAGCATGTCTTGTTTTTTGTTGGTCTGCTCAAATGGAATGGAACGATAGGCAACCAAAGCAAGTTTTCTCTGAACAAGAGAAACAATAGTAAGAAGAAAACAACTTCCTCATGTGGAATAGAGTTTTTGCAATTCTTACCAATGGCCGTATTTAATATGAAGCAGAAGATTACGACTAAAGTATATCTGGAAGATTACAAATTGACAAAAGTAATGGCTAATAATCAAAAGTCTCAAGCTTTCCTCAGCTGTAATTTAACAGAAATTGTAACTTGGTAAAACCAATGTGTAATTGGCTCAGTAATGATGCACGCATGGAGAAGGGTTTTAAATTGAAATTTTTTTTTTTTTTTTAGGAAAGCGTTACACTCTCCAGGGAGCACTTATCTGTTTCACAATTATTTAACTTATCAAATAGCTTGTATCCCAGAAAACGATCCGTTTTTTTAATCAGTCTAATTGTTACGTTGTTAGTATCCTTCATTAATCTTGGTTCGTTAACTAATGCTATGTGTTATATAACTTGGTTTAACTTTTTTTTCGCTCACATTTTTTCAAAGGGCAAAGTAAGCATTCTGCTGTATTACTCTAACTTGAGCGTGCATATCCTGCTTTACTGTGAAAAGTCCTGTGTAATCACATGAGGCAGTGGGAAGCAGACACGAGAGCAATCATTCTCATTAGCGGAGCTCATACTTCTGGGCCTGCTCTATGTGTACAAGTAGTTTTAAGTGTCTGCTGGGCACATAACAACCTACATAGCTTGGAGCTGTTGGGAATGAAAACAGATCAGGTTTTGCTCCATCAGGAGTCGGGTGGTGTAATGAATTCCAGTAGGCTGAGCATGCTAACGAGTTCATTATTCCAGCTTCGTTTAGGGGTAATTAGCATTTTGCATCCAAAGCCATTCAACATTGGCTTGCTCGTGTCGAATTAAGGCAAGTGTGAATTTAGATAAATATTTGCATAAGCGTGAAGGCACAGCATGCTTTCAGTGGTGGCGGTTTTTCTAACACATCCAAAACTTTAGGGAGTGAAAAGGATCTCTATCGAGGTTCAGAATCTCTTGATGGGACCATGAACAGAGATCACGACTTTAACTTGCGAAATCCTTCCATTCATACTAACCCGCTTGCCGGCTTCAAACCTGCTTTCTCGCCATCGTTTTTTGTTTTCATATTTCTGGATTAGATTATATATGGCATTATCTCAACAAGCAACAAAGCATACAAGCTAGATCAGATAAGAAGTCTTGTTTAGGTCTCAGAAGAACGGCTTCCTTTAGTTGTTTGTGTGCTACACTTATTCCCTAACTTCCTTGAGTACGTAGTCATGATGGTGGATGTGCAAATGCATTTACTTCAAACCTCAGAAGTGTCCTATGCTTCATTAAATATTTTTACGGAGGATGTCCAATCAATGTTAGTGAAAAGACAGATTCAAGCACATCCTGGTAGAGACAGATTGATTTTTCTAAAATGTCAGTGATTTACTTTCTCTTGCAAAATGTGCAACATTGACAGTTCCATGTGTTTTAGCCCTCATCAGGATCTTCGAACAACAATGTGCATTTTTACTTCATTCTCATTTTGCAGACCCCAGAGGGGTCTAAGGAGCTTGGAAAGAAAAGCGTCTGGTCTTCTTTAAGTTGCTTGAAGACATTTCACCTCTCATCCAAGAGTCTTTTTCAGTTCTAAAGTCAAATGGTGGAGAGTCCCTTATTTAAGCCCTATGGGAAGTGAAACATCTTCAAGCAACTTAAAGAAGTCCAGACACTTTTCTTTCCAAGGTCCTTAGACTACGATGACCTGGATGACTGAGAACCTTTACAGACAGATCCCAGAGGGTTTTGCGAAAATGTTTGATAGCTTTTCTCCAACATTTGTTATTCCTAACCCTGAATGATTAACTTGTATCCCTCAACTAGTAATTAATTCCCTTAAATGAATGATTTGCACCCTAAAATTGGGAGTAGTCTTACACACATACACATTCATTTCACATGCATTTGTGACTTTATGAAGCACAAAACACATAAATTTGATTATCCGTAAAGGTGCATTATGATTACAATAATATATTTTGTCTTCACTTGAAGTTGCATTACTTTTGTACCCAAGATTAAAGTAAATAATGTCTTTCCAGCTGTTAACAGATGCAGTGGTGCCAGAAAAGGGGGGGAAAAAACTTGTTCACAAAAGTAAAACATCTAAGTTAGCAATTAGTGTGAAATGTATTCACAGGAAAGTTTTTTAATATTGCTGCCAACAGCATGAGGCATATCGCTTCTACAATCAGACTCAGATATGGACTGGAAATGATACATTACCACAATGTTTGCTGTGTGCATCGAGTCTCCACCCAGTGGTATTTTTCACAGTGAGCCTTTGTTGTCTTGAATAAATAGACATATTACTGTGAGTCCAGAGTGCAACCCACACTGCTGGTTAGCCACAGGCACACGCTCAGTCTTCAAGGGGAAAAACAAGTTCATTTCTTGGCTATTTTTTACCTTTTTTATTCAATGGTCTATATTTAGGAAAGATTCTAACGATTTAGAAAAGATCATCAGCGCTATAGAAATAAAGACTTGACAAACTATTTCTTGGAATGCCTGCTTGAACAAAAGCATATCTAGAAGTTAAATCTGACCCATTGTCACAGTTACAGACACACTTAATCTGACTAAGCGAATAAAACACAAAAAGTTGTATTTCTCACATGATCATATTGAGTACTCGTTGACATTGCAGGATGGAAAAATTGAAAGGTTTAAACTTAGTGACTTTTAGAAACTCTCTTATACGCACTTTAAAATATTTCTCCCTATAGAAAACCGTACATTAATATTTCTGGGATGTATAACATAGCATTTTGGTTAAAGTCAGCAAGACCTCAGTCACACAGGCCTGGAGACTGGTTGGCAACATCCAGTTGCTAAAGGAAAATATGTACTTGAAGATTGATTGCTGGAGTTTGTTGGCTGTCGCTAGATAAATTAGCTTCAAAGAGTGCTGCATTGAAAACCTTTAAGCACATTGCTGAAGTCGCCCATGGTTTGCATGGAAGTTATCGACTTGCCTGCAAACACTCACCATTTACTCTCTGAGCTTTAGTGAAAGTTGAAACTTGTGTTTTGGTGGGAGCAACACACATCTCATCAGTAATCAGACTTTGTATTAAAAATCCCAATTTCATCTTCTTAATTGAAACAGGCGACTCCAAGAGCAGCCTTTGAAGTAGTTGTTAGAATTGAGGTCAACTTTTTCCATCTTGGAATTATTGTTCTAATCACATGAACGGTGCATCATCTGTAATGGCATGTTGACACCGAGCACATTAAGTTGGTATTAGTGAGTTTTAACACTTTTCTAATTAATACATCTGCCCTGAAACACCCGTGGTGTGTCTGCAGCTGTTTTTAGCTCTGTAGATGTGACGGAGGGTTGTGCATTTCTTTTGAAGAGCATACCACTGCTTGTGCACAACTGGGATTTGTAAACTTCACATCACAAAGATATCTCTCTCTCTCTTTTTCTTTCCTCTCAGAAATGTGAAACTTGGAAAGAAATAATAATCTAGCAGATTTCTGCAGGGTGAATATTTAGTTGCTAAGCAACGGTTTTTGGCATTCAACAGGAATCCTCAAGTAAAGGAGATGGTGAAAGAGGCAGGCGGGTTGGGGTGCGTTTGTGGCAAAACAGAAACATGAGTGGATCAAAATAGGTTGTATGAACAAAATGGCAATTTCCCCGGGCTTGAAGTGGCTGTGTTGTTTTGACAAATTGGCCCACATGTAGGACAGTTGTTTACCAAACCAAGGCCATTTGAACAGCATGTCCCACCATTTTTGCAGCCACTTTAGAGAGCACTTACTCATATCTATATAATTTTAAACAATGATTTTTTGGGGGGGTATTGTAAAGCTTCTGTGCATTTAACTGTTTTTTGTTTTTGTTTTTTCTAAAAACGAGGATGTTTTTATTTTTATTTCAGGAACCTTTAACTCAGCTTCCTCACTAAACTCCCGCAGCAAGCATAACTGTCCATATTCATCTACTCTGGCCACCGTTGTTGCTCCTTCATCTTCTTTGACTTGTTGTAGCCATTATGTGCCTCTCTCTGCCCTCTGGCAACCAGTGAAGAAGTCCATGACATTGATGCAGGATTTTCTTAACATGGTTCCCCATCCAAGCTCATTTTCTTCGTCAAATCGGGAGTTCGGATATTTATAATCTTGGGGCACCAGCTAATGGTATTTGCAGAGTGAAATCAGTTTAGCGCGTGTTTTCTGTAATGGCTTTGACTGCGTGGCATTGCCAGCGGCCCTGTCTTGAATGGTGGAAGGATGGCTCTAATTTGGGCTAATGGGTGACTCAGCCATCATCATCATGTGTCCCTCAGTGGGCTGCAGATGGCTGGTGAGCCATGGGTGCAGCAGAGCCACCCTTGCACATACAGAACAACACGATGCATCAAGCCAGTGACACTTGCAGCTAACTCTGACCTTTGTAGAGCTACATCCACTGAGCGGGGGAAAGATAAAATGAGACTTGCTTGGCTATGGGTGAACAGAACACAGAAGAGGTTAATCAGTCCCCACGCTAATCGTTTAATTTGTCATTAGATTAGATTAAAGCATTGAACCTTCCCTTGAGCAGTAATCTTAGGAGATAGCTGCGGTTGTGCACATATCACATACCTGGGAAATGATAACGCATTCTGAGTGACTGCTTCTTTTTGCTCGACCTCAACTTATCTCCACATGCAATAGAGACAAGGTGAGCAAATCACAGTGGCAGCTGGAAAGCAAGGTGTTGGCGGGGGGCTGCAGGTTCCCACTGGGGCTTCTGACTGAGGCCAGGCAATAGTGCTGCAGTCCCTGGTTACATTTCACAGTATCTGCTAACAAAAACAATTCCAGTAAACATTCACGTACAGCGTTCATATTCTACAGTTCATCGTAATGTTTTGTCTCATATCAACAATGTAGGCATATGCATACTGCCCCAGCCCTTCCCATCCCCACGTAACCTTGGCAACAGTGTCACATTATTACATTGTAATGATGTCTGTGGAGGAGAAAGGGTAGGTGATGGGAGGTGGTAGCATGTGGAGGTCCCTGGGGAGAAGCCAGCCAGTTTACATCTGTATCGAGAAATATAGGTTTACTGCAACAACCCCCCCCCCCCCCCCCGAGACGGCTCACCAGGGGTCAGAGTTCTGGTCTCCAGGCAGGTGCCCTGCACAGGCCTCAGTGTGCAACCTGCCAAAGATCACCTATGTGATCTGGGTGCATATGGTACGTCTGGATTTTGAGGAGGTAACTAGTGGCTGGTATGGAACATCTGTGAATAAGCCACTAAAAGGAATGAGGATGACTAGCTTTTCTGTGCATACTGACTTAAACTGGGAAGTCTAGGGAAATTAACAATTCTGCAAGGCGTTTTAGACTTTATATATGCTAATTAGGTCTCTTTTTTTTTTTTAATGAAAGATTTCAGAAGGCTTTATTTGGGAAACTCCTTCACTCCACAAAGTTTCTCTTGAGTAAATGGCAGATATGGCATATGGTAGCTCACATGGCAGTGAGCTACCATATGCCATCTACCCAAAATTCACTGTCAGACAGGTGAATGTGAGTGAAAAGCCTGTTTGCCATTAATGATGGTCATGGTAATCGAAAAGAGATCAAATTTGGAGTATAGACCTATATTTTCCAGGTCACCTGGTCAATTAATTGGTCAATATGGTCTGCACTGCCCCAAATGTCCTTGTTCTGACGATTTCCAGTATTACTTACATAAAAACTTTTACAAGAACCTTAATAGAATCAAACTGGTTTTCCCAATCAACATTTACTATACGTTTACGCAGAGCTGGCTTAAAACTAATTCATGCCCTGTCATTGTCACAGAACACTGCATTTTGTTCAAAAACAATAAGCTAACTTGTCAAGTAGTTCAGCTTGTTAAGTGGTCCCACCAACCACAACATCAGTTTGTAAGATCTTGGATATTCTATATCAGCGGTCCCCAACCCCCGGGCCGGTCCGTGAGTCATTTGGCAATCGTTAACTTGATTTCCCTGGGTCTTTTCCCGTGTGTTATGAATAAATCTTCGTTTTTTTGGTAGTGGTACTGGTTTTATTTTGTTGTATTTATCCGCAACACCTTAAAGGCTGGTCGTGAAAATATTGTCGGACATAAACAGGTCCGTGGCGCAAAAAAGGTTGGGGTCCGCTGCTCTGCATGATTGGTCTACTAATAGTTTTACAACATTAAGCACGTTCAGCAACAGTGAATGCGAATATTAGCGACTCCACCCAGATCAAGCTGGATATGAAGGCTACAGCTTCAATACAATAGAAAACCAAGACTTTCAAAGGTTGAGTCCAACACTGGTAATTAAAATGATATATAAACAAAGTCATTCTTGCCAGCTGCCTTTGTCTTGATGGCTAATCAAGATAAAAGTGTTAAAGAGATTCATTTAATTTTCTGAGGGATCTTATGCCTCAGTAAAGCTGGAACTCACTACTATGTAGTAATAGTATCTTTTATAAGAGTTTAACTTTAAATATAATAGCAAATCCTTCATTAAAATGTTGCATAGCCAAACTTGAATGTATCACAGGTGGAGGAAATTGGATCTAATTATTCTTGTTTCTTTTCTGACTATAGGCGGTTCTCTCTATTGCAATTTTAAATGAAAAGCTACAGATTCAAAGCCAGGATACAGTATATGTGAATTATTGAATTACAGTTAGCATAATGAATTGTACTTTTATGTGAAATTGGAGTGTGAGTTGTAAGTTGTAATACTTTTTAATAAAATAGCCTTTCAGTGGATATGACATAAATTTTGTGAAGCCCCTTTTGTATTGGCCAAAAAATAAGTTAAAAAGTCTAAAAGTATATTCTTGTTGTTTTAAACAATGATTAAAACACTTCCAACACTGCATATTCCAGTATAACCCTATCACAAATTACAGCCTGAGAAATTAGAGTAATAAACCTCTGACACAGTTAACAGAAAGCGCCCTAAAGGCTTCACAAAAGTACAGTTTGTATTGCAGAACTGTTGCATGGGATTTCATTAGAATTTACAGATCTTAGGGTATATATTTTATCTCTTGTTTGTAAACAGCCACGATCCAAAGAATATATTCAGTACGGTGACAGTGTTTCGAGGATAAGTCCGGTAAATTTGCATGACTAAGTTAGGTAACATTAGTCGTATTAATTTGAAACGGCAAGGGGCTTTCTTGGCTGAGTGAAATAAGATATTGAGCTGAGTCGATGAAATGTCAACAGAAATGCAGCCAAAATACAGCCTACTTCAGTTTGGACACAAAGCTGAAAATTAATAAAAACAGGTGTCAAACAAGCAGTGGGCTGCAGATTTAGATGTATTTTACAAGCCATTAATAAACATATTCCACGCCTCCATCGCCCATCACTAAAACTGACTGCCAACTATTAGAAAATGCTGCTTATACCACAAGTTTTTATGCTTTTAAAGAAGCCTAATTTGCTTGCGTGCATAGTTGGTATGATTTCTCTGTAAGTCCTGCCTTTCCCACTGCCTCACCTCTGTCTCTAAAAGAGCCGCTGGAATCAAATCAATTGAAGTCAAACACATTTCAAACGCCCCCACCCCTTTTGATGAACTCCCCTGATGTCTCTGGCACCAGCGTAAATATGAGATGACATTAAGAAAGTGTGTAAACATCCAGCTGAGCGCACGAGAGAATTAAGCCGAGGACATGCACAGACTCGAACGCAAGCATCACTACATAAAGATAATTCAAAGCAATGGCATGTCACAGGTTGTGTACATAATGTTCCTTCCTCACTACCCCTGTAGTCCCACAGTGCCTAGTTGAAAGGACCTGTAACCCAGCGTGTACAACTTTTTTTTTTTTCTCCCCCAGGAGACAGCCTATAATGAGAAGGCACCATTATGGGTCCAGCAGGAGCCCGTGCCTCTGTGCCGTTGCTACTACCACAGTTACCCATGAGGTCTTTTTCTTTGTTAGTTAAGGGAAAGAGCAGCCGCAGACGTCCCCCGCTCTCTGCTTGTTAGCCAGCAGTAATGACTAGGCTGTGGGGAGCCAGGCAACCAGGCCAAGACGCTGGCAGCCCGTTCCCCTCTGCTGGCCCTCAGCTCACCGACAGGAAGGGGAACAGAAGCAGACACCACAGAGGACACACTGGGAGGATCAGATCCGACAGACTGAGGAGGAAAGGAGGAGTGTAGAGGGGAGGAGAGTTCTACCTCCGGACAGACCGAGGCCAAACTAGACCATTACCGACACACACACAAGTACACGGGATCTAACTAGCACCCTGCCAGTTCATAGACCTGGGATTATATTTGTGCTAGCTGAGCAAGATCAATGTGCACTTTGTACAGAATGTGCCTCGTAGGTTTATGTGATTCTCCAGAATCGTGTATTCACAGAGATATGATTAGAATTTCTAAGCCGTGTGGTTGTTTGAATTGGAGAACTTTGTAATAGGCAACATCTTCGCTCAGGGTTTTCCAGCACAATCAAATAAGATTTGCTTTTATCTCAGATACAAAATACAATAAAAACAGAGTGTGCCTGTGGTGTTTTAGCACATGAAAGCGATTTGAAAATACATTTCACAGTTGAGTTATTTCTATGATCTTACATGTAGCAGTTTCCACATTTTTATTTATAAATGATCTATACACAGTTGCATCGCAGTGTGCCGTCACAGATGGATATCGCGTATGACCAGATCAATAATTCAGAGGGCCAGTCATCTGGATTACAAGGCAATATAGTGGCAGTAACATGGAAAAGACTGTTTGTCACCATGGCCACTGAAGGTTACCAGGAAAATCAATGTGAATAATCCACATGTATGTCATGTAGCAATAAATATGTGGAGACGATATATATTTTAATGCACTCCAAGGACCTATTAACAATGAGGGACAGAAGCTGAAGGATTTAAATTTCATTCGATTACCAGTATTTTGGTTCGCAGAGCTGAAGATGAAAACGCTGATGCCGCCTGAGGGGTGGATTAGCTGTTTAGGAAGGATTTTGATGCTCAGCATTGATAGTTTGCGGAAGGGAAGTAGTCAAAGCCAGGGCAGGAGATCTTAAAGAGGAGTGCAAGGACACACCAGCAAGATGCATTTTACCACAGAAGATGGCATTTAACCAGTATGTGCCTCAGCTTGGTCTCCATCTCTTTATGTGAACTGCAGATCGAATGCAACATTGTGTAAAGACTCATAAACAACATCTGCAGCAGTGGCAACCGTGCACTCCCTCAGTGCCTCGTTTTCCTGCCAAGACCGCCTTTTTTCCCTCTCATCTGCTCAGGCCATCATCCCTTTCTCTCCCTCCCTTGCTGTTTTCTGTCAGTGCCTTTGGGAAGACCCATCTTTCATGTGAACTGTTGACTTAGCACGGGCTCGGCCAGTCCTGCACCGTGGATTCACTTGAATGGAACTGAGCTGAGCTGACTGCAGTGCTGAAACACAATAGGCAGTGCATTATTGATTGTGTTTGTGATCTAACCTCGGTGCTTGGGAGTACCCCCCCCCCCCCCCCCCCCCCCCCCCCCCCCCCCCCCCCTCCCCCCCCCCCCCCCCCCCCCCCCCCATTTCTTCCTGTCCAGGCCTTGTGTGCCTCTGATAGACAC
>VUQG01017457.1:6326-23391 GCA_015106755.1 Etia nguti
GGCGCTTGTCAGAAAAACTTGTCATTTCCTTCCCCACCCAGACTAGAGATGAAAGTGACAAAGAGCTCAGGAGGCGTCCCGCGTCTGTCCTACACAGGCAGAGATGACAGACACTTCCTTCCCACGGGCCTCTACATCATCAAGACTGTCAATGGTCTGTATGTTGTGATTTGTTTTAACTGGGAGCGCCAACAATGCTGCGAGCAAAATTTATTTATCTATTAGTAAGTAAATAAATGCGGGATTTGTTTTCTCCTCCACCATTCAGAGCCTTGGACGATGGCGTACAGCAAAAACTCCAAGATGAAGTTCTTTTATAATAAAATAACCAAGGAGTCGACCTATGCAATGCCACCAAATTCTGCTGCTCCTTTCCAGTATGTACCGTCCTCTTAATTTCTCTCTTTATTCCAGAAATTCACGTCTGAAAATGTTCATATGCTTTTTAAAATAAAAATAATAACTGAATGTAAATATTTTAAGATTTCATAAACTCATATTTTATTCACATTAGAACACAGGAAACGTGTTAAACAGTGTTTAAGCTGTTTCACTGTTTCATGGAAAATATTGACTCATTTTGAATTTTGCGTTTTGCAGATTTTTTGTGATTTCTCCAGATTCTCTGAATACTTTTTAAATATTTTATACTGTAAATAATTTTATGTTGAGGAACATTATTCAAAAATTGTTCTGTAATTTGTTGACACAGTTTTTTGCAGATTGGTAACCATCATAGCACTGGTAGCAATAAAGAACACTTCCTGTTTTTTTTGTTTTTTCCTTGCAGCGTATGCCACTCCGAGCGGCTCTTCTGGGCCTGGGTGGATGGGGTTATAGTTCATGATTCTCAGACCAGAGTGGACCCTGAGAAACTGTCCAAAGATGACGTGCTGTTCTTCATCCACCAGCATTACCAGCCCTGAAAGACTCCTAGTCACAGGGCTTCATCAGCTGCAGACTGTACGCAGAGTGCGCTGGGGTGTGAAGCCTTGGCAAATACAGTTCACTAATCGTTATTTCATTTAACAATCAAAGGACGGTTATTAAAATGACTTTACAGCTGATTGTTTTTATGAATCCATTGCTTACTGTCCCGTTAAATATCAATAAACTGCTTTATGACCCTTTTGAAGGTACCTCCATGTTATCTTGTTATCAGGTTGGAGTTGTTTGCTGCTGTTTTTAGCAGTGATACGTCCTCGTAAAACTGATGTTTGACAAACCAGTCTATTTTTCAGTCTTTTCCACTTCCTTTGGCTCGACCTTTGATTTTGAATTGTAATGAGTAGCATTGCCTTATAGGACAGCATGGAGACAAAGGTGTTTGCTGTGCCCAGTTTCTTCAGTTTCTCCTCAATGCCACTCTTGTTTTTGCGCATACCACATTAGCAGTGATAGCTAGGGTCGCAAGGTTAAACTATGAATCCACATCTGTAATTATTCTTTCTTCTCACTGCTGGAAGCATGACTGGTCTTCTAAAGAAAACACTAGGGTCTGTTTGACTCATCTTTAGACTAACAGTGTTGCGGTGCTTTCCCTTGCAAAACTGTGTAGCATGTAAATCACCCTTTAAGTCGTTCTCACGGTCATTTCAACGTGCATTCAGAGGTGGAGCAGCTCTCTCCTTTCCACACTTCTCTCTCATCTAGACTGTGTGAGTGAAGTTTGGAAGGTGTCCCCTTTAGTTTTTAGGTTGTTTGTACCCCACCTGCTCTTTAAAATTGTGCCTCCATATCTTCTAGTTATGTGTCTGGTTTTTGTTTTGTTTTTTTAATGCTGCAAATGAGTTATTTTTCTGGTGTAAATTTAGCTCTCAATCTCTTTGATGTAAATATTAATAAGTAAATAAATGGGAGACGCTGTTCCCACAATATATGTTCAACTGCCTGGTGATATTGGGTGGAGACAGTAGTTGGAGTAAAGGCTGGATTAATCTGTTAGAAGGCTGTGGGTGTGCTCATATACCAACCAAAGTACACAAGTGCGCACAATATGTAGCTCAGTTGTTTTGCACACAGCTTTAGAAATGTGGTCAGACTGGGGGAATTTATTTATTTAGTTTCAGTAAAACCCAG
Organism: Etia nguti; assembly: GCA_015106755.1. NCBI lineage: Eukaryota > Metazoa > Chordata > Actinopteri > Cichliformes > Cichlidae > Etia > Etia nguti. The sequence continues at coordinate 8,406 of VUQG01017457.1, forward strand.
TTTGAGCCCAGTATAAGAGAAATAAAGCTTTAGGGATACTAATCTGTCCACTCTGGAAGCATAAACCGTTATGAATCCATTTCACCTGCTGTGTAAGTAAAAGCATCAACAAGTACATGTCAACCCTCAGGGAAAAGCAGCGGTTTTGCAGGTGGTTGCCACACAACTTGCTTTCTCCTCACGACTACTGGGGTGTTACCTGCATGTTGCACAGGTAGTCCACACATATACGTGCTATTGCAAAAAAGGTTTGCTGCGTTTCCCAGCGCAGTCTCGAGAGCTACATGGTGCTAGTGAGCACTGGCCCCACTAAAGGATGTCAGGAGCTCATGCCGGCCCCTGTAGAGTCTGTTTCTCATGGTTCGGTCAGTAACACACAGGTGAGTAGCCTGCTGGAGGTCAATCTGCAGGCCTCCAGCAGTGCTCCTGTTCAACCTTGCACAGTGGACCTGCTGGGTTGATGTTCAGCCCATCAAGTGCATCCATAGATACCTTCAGGAGGGCACATCCACTGGTATCTCTGGATGTGCCATCCTAATAATAAAAGGTCTGATCCTCTACGTCATTTTCTCACATATATACTACTACTAAATATATATCTACATACATATATATATATATTATGAAAAAAAATACCCCAGTGTTTTTTATGATGTGGAATCCCTTTCATTTATTCCACATTAACCTTCGGAATCCTCTCAGTTTGTCTGGCAGCTCATAAAATTGACAGTCGCTTCTATTAACAGCATATTCTACTCGCAGTTCTGCTGCTTTTTACACATTGCACAAGAAAAACATCGTCTTTTACTCAGTGAGCATTGCTCTTTTACCTTCAACTTTGAACACAATAAAATCCTGTTACACTGGAATTTTCAGGCACATTATCATTTCCTTATCTTAGATCAGAATAATACATCCCAATCAGGGATTAGAGTAGAAGGTTATTATAGATTATTAAAAGTAGACATGAAAATTGTTGCTGTTAACCTAAAAAAAGATAAAATTGGATGTAAAACATGTACTGAAATAAACGTATACAGGAAAACTCTTACGAGATACGAAAGAAATAATCAAACAGACGCAAAACTTCAGTAACCGGTTTTAAAAATGTATTTCTAGTAGAAGAACTGTTGTAAATGACTTCATGTATAATTGATTTGTCATGATAAAAAGTCTCAATGACGTAAAGCACAAATTGCAACAAATAAAACATAGTTTTATAAAAACGTTTTAAGTGGCTAGAAAAGACTGAGCTGATTACAATGTAGAGCACAGTATGTACAAGGATGCTTGCAAAACAGGTCGTTCTTTATTTTACATATAACCCCTTTTATAAAGCCTGTTGACTTAAGCCTGTCTACCAATAAGAAAAAGAAAAGACATTAGACATTAAATAACACAAACACACATCGGAAATCAATTTTTGGTTCGAAAGGGTGTAACCACATGCCGACCAAACCAGTTTCAATTCAGGGCGAAGTTGAACTTTTCAGGAGAAGCCCTGTATTTACTCGGGGGCGTGTCCTATTGCGACGAGACAACCGGTCCGCCAATCAGGATGCGCATTTATGTAACAGGAAGAGATGTTACGAAAACAAGCGCTCTTCACTGCACACACCTTGTTCGCCCAGACAGCGGTTACCAAACACTCGAGTTGACTGGTAATTATGTCTTTTTCTATCTTTATATATTATTATTATTAATTTACTGTAAAAATAATTTTGCTGTGTTTTAATAAAAAGCTACACGTCCACCGAAATAAGAAAAAAAGCGATGCGTTTTTAGAGAGTTGTTGAATAACCTAAAATGCGCGGCTTACATCATTGTGTAACTTTGCAGCGGCTCTGTCTTGTCCTTGGAAAAGGAGGTTTGGATCATCAGTCATGTTGAAAGCTGTGGGACAAGTCTTGTTCTCAACTGGTCTGCAGAATCCGAAATTCACTGCAGAGGAGAAAAAGGTAAATGCTCTGCAGTTTAGCTTGTAAAACGGAATATTGGACCTTTGGTCTGAGTTTGTCCCCACTGTCACGGGACAACAGGATGATGTGCATTAAATAGGCGCTTGATGTTCAGTCGACAGCAGAGGAAACCACAGTAAACTTGGATAAACTATTAACCCCTGTGTCGTGTGTACAGCAGAGGCGCCGGTGTTGTGCCAAAAAAATGATCGTCTGCCAAAAACTGATTGCTCGTATTTAAACTGCTATAAATAACTTGTTGGTCTGTAATACGTGAAACATATTGCAAATGTATCCCTCGTGAATGATATCAAGACATCTTGAGCCACAAACAACGTTCCTGTAACAAGGCAGAAGCTGCAATCAGTTTTTGGCAGTGACTTTTATATATCCTTTATTTATCCAGTTTACTAAAAATCTTGTTGACATTTAAAATTTATTTTTTAAGAGTAATCTGGCCAAGAGGACAGCAGACAGTGCAACAAATATAGCAATAGTTCTGTAAACATACTTTAAGTGGACAGAAAGGATCGGATTGGTTATAATGTAAATACAATAACACAGAGTTATAAAGATATTTGAAAAACAGGTAATTTTTTAAAATTATATATATAACCCCTTTGTAAACACTGTTCACCGAAGTCTATTTACCAACATACATAAACATATTACACATAAAAAACACACTGAAACATTGGAAATCAGTTTTTGGCAGACGAACACTTTTTGGCACAACACCGGGCTGCGTTATGCATATTTCCACTTTTTGAATTTTTAGCTGTTGTGATGCTGAATTTATCCAGGAGATCATCCAGATGTTTGTGCTGAATATAAACAAGAATAAAGACAAATTCGAGAGAGTCTTGTCTGATATAAGATTGTAGCTGATTAACAGCCCTCGGCCTTGTTTGTTGCATTTTTAATTTCATAATGAGCCAAATGTTTCCAAGTGGTGAAATGTGTGAACTGCAGGCAGGCCAGTTCCACACCCAGACTCTAACAGACTGTTCTGAAGCTGTGCTGTTGTAATAGATGGAGTATGAAAGGCCTTTTTGAGAAAGACGTCATCTGGTTGCCAGCTGTATATGTTGGATAAGCTGCATGTGTTGTTGTGAAACCTGTATATACAGCAGGGGTGGAAATACGGGGCAGACAAAAGAAATGTCTGACAACGGAATTTTCCACTTTGCCTCAGTGCATTTTAAATGAGCGTTGGCCCAAAGAAGACGGTATTGTTTCTGGATCATGTTTCATATAGCTCCCTCTTTGTATGACAGAGCTTTAACCTGCATTCATGGATGTTATGGTGAACCGTGTTCATAGACAGTGATTTATGGAAGGGCTCCTGAGTCCATGCAGTGATTTCCATGACAGACTCATGTCTGTTTTTAATGCAGTGCTGCCTGAGAGCACAAACATCACAAGAATCCAGAATTGATATTTGGGCCTTTTCCCGTGCGCACAGAGATTTCTCCAGATTCTGAGATTTTTTTTATTTATTATATACTGTAGATGATGAGATATTTAAAGTCTGAGATGTCCTTTTTGCACCCAGTCATGTTACTGATGTGCTGACAATTAACCCAATTGGTGTAAAATGTTCCTCCAGCTGTTACGTTTTAACACCACCAACAACACCTTTGAATATGTTGCTGCCATCAAATTCAAAATGAGCCAGTATATTTCTTAAAAGTTTTATATTTTCTCAGTTTAAGCATTTGATAGATTTTTTCTGTTCTATTGTGAATAAAATATACTTTTATGAGTTTTATGCTGTATTTTCACACAATTTTTTTTCACACAACCCAAATTTTCTAGATTTGTGGCTAAAGAGTCATATTTTTTGTTGTAACACACATTTGAAAAAAATGTGATTATATTTTTCACAGTTTTGAGGCCTTTTTTTTTTAAATATACAAAAAATTGGATTTTTTTTTTTTAAATTGCTCAATAATAACAAATTGTCATCCTCATTGTGTGCCTGTGCATGGCAGGGACAGGACTATGAAATCCGCACCTACGAGCCCACTAAGTGGGTGAGCACCTCTGTAAACGGGATGCAGCTGGAAGCAGCCATATCAACTGGCTTCCGTAGACTCTTCAACTACATCCAAGGCAACAATAAAAACAGTGAGTTTCATGTTACTGCTATCACCTTCACGCAAGGTAAGCTGAGCCTGTGTTGCTGAAGCTGTGGCAGTTGTTTAAGGCTTTTATTTTGTGTTGCTGTGGCAAATTTGTTACAAAACCTACACCTCACAATTGCAGTATTTTAATGTTGCACAATAAATTTACAGAGAACTGGGGTTCCAAGGCATCAATGGATGGAAAAATTCAGAGAAAGTGCACTTTAGTTCCTGCTCAGCACTTTGCAACAGTTCCCCCCTCTCTTACTTTTGCCTTGCTCAGCAGTTTGCAGCAATATTTATGAGAATATATATTGTTTGTGTTGCTGGCTCCTGAGGTCAGCAGCATAAGGAGATTGTGATCTGTAAACATGGCGTTTAATCCCGTTCATCTGGCGCACATCGGGGTTACAGCCCAACCATCTGTACAGCTGTCATCATGCACCAAAGTTTTGATCCACCAGCTGGCGACTGATAGTTCGTTTAGGAAATTTAACATCTGTAAATCTTACACAAGCTGGTTATATGTCAGCCCTGTTATCATCATCATGATTTTTGGCATGTTCAGCTACTCTTTTTTTTTTTTTAACAAAAGAACCTCCTTTCTTGCCGGTTCTATAGAGGCCAAAGTGGAGATGACAGCCCCCGTGACGTGCCACGTGAAACCCGGGGCCGGCCCTGCGTGCGAATCTCAGTTCACCGTATCCTTCTACATCCCAGAGGAGCATCAGGCCAATCCACCCGAGCCCAACGAGCCCGAGGTGTTTATAGAGCACAGGAAGGAGTTGACGGTGTATGTCAGGTAGGGTACAAACAAAGCCGCCAGGTTAGACTTTGGATTGTTTATTTTGTGAAAGTCCAAAACACACACAGTGATCAGCAATGAGCAATTTAGATTTATTTTTTTTCTTTAAAAAAAAAAAAATCAATCTTTTGTCCATTCCTCCAGGATATATGGTGGGTTCTCCAATGATAACATGAAGCGTGAAGAGCTCCTGAAACTTATGGAAAGTCTGAAGAGGGATGGAGTCCAATACATCGAGAAGCCGTACTACGTAGTTGGGTACGACAGCCCTTTCAAACTGACCAACCGCAGGAATGAGGTCTGGATCCTCAAGAACGAAGAGGAGCAGTAGAGCGTTCCTGGGTCACACTCTATCCTATCAAAATGTTAGTGATGGGAGTTTAAATATGATGATTTTATACATTTCAGTTTGACCAGAAAAAAAAGTTAGATTTGCTACTTCCACTAAAAGTTAGTGATTACTCACTGGAAAACTTGATAAGGAGACTCTAGAGGTCCCGTTGGCCATATGAAGCAATATAACCAGCAGGTGGAGCCAAGTAGTCAAAAAAAATGTTTCTTATGTAAACAGAAAACCCCACAAGTGCCTCTTAATTAAAAATAATAATAATTTAATGAATATGTTCAAAAAACACAAATTTTATTCTTTTGATTGTGCATGTTGCTAACCGCCTTTTTCACAGCAGATGTTTTAGCCTGACAGGGCAAGGACAGCACCCATGTGACCGATAACATTCACAGTGTGAGCCGGTTCCAGGTTGCCGGTGTAGGCTGGCTCACTGTGGGAGCGCACTGTGTACCTTTCCTGTGTGCGACGGACACGAAGCTTCTTGGTTTTCATTTACACTCCTACGCTAGCAGGTGAGAGCAGCCACGCGTCACTCAGGCGACGCTCTTAGATTTGACGTGTCATGAGATGTTTCCATCAACAAAGATCTGTTTAAGTCATGCTGACACCATAAATATCTATTTTAGGATCACTGGCTGCTCTCAGAATATGTGAGACTTGCAAAAATAAACCAGAATATAATATATATTTTTTAACAATTCTTCAATTGCATCTAAAGAAAGGAAGCTGCATGTGTAATAATCATATTACTTGTGCACCCTCTCACTCTTCAGGTAGTCTTTGCTGCAGTTCTTATTGGAAAACTTAATGAAAACGATTAACCCGTAATCATTTCAAACAATCAGTTTCAGCTGCTTTTTCTTGCAGTGTCAAGTTGAAACTTTTGCTGTGAAAAATGTTCAAATAACATGGCAACTAACTACTACTTGTTTACACTCACATCTTGATGTGACAGGACTGTCTGTAGGGAACAAAGAAAGCAAAGGAAATATTCGTATTTGGTTTTGAAGTCAGCCCTAAAATAATAACAGTGCCTTTATGGACATTAAAACACTGACAAATCCAGTCATCACTGTGTGTAAAGGTGCAATCTGAAGGCTATTAGATGCGACTGTGAGGCTTTGTCAGAGCTACGTGAATCAGTGGTCAAAATGGGGAAAAAAAAAATGTTTTTTGCAGTTTGGTGAGGACTCACAGTCCATAAAAAAGTAAATCCACACAAAAATGATCAGTGCATCTAAAAGTGCAGAAGCCTCGTATTTGTCTTCGCTGAACTTTGGAGTATAATATTTGCACAGGCCACGAGTTCAGCCTGTGAAAATGTGTCTCCTGGTACTTGGATTTGAGTCGGATTATAGAACGAGATCTCATCAAATCCATTATGACCACAGAAATCAAGTGCAACAATTTTAATGTGTGCACACAGCATTTAAGCATTAAACATATTTTGACTTTGTAGATCAGCTGCACAGTTTAGCAGAAGGTTTTTGTTGTCAGTCAGCTCTGGCGCTGGGAAGGTGACTCTGCCTGGCAGGCGGCCGAGCGTCGGTAAATCTCAGTTTATCTGCTCTCAGACCTCACTTACTGCCACTGCGATCGCATCTGCATCCATTATGATGAATGGCTTGGCCCGTCACATCACACATGTCTCATAAGCTGTCATTTTTGTCGATGAATATAAATGTGTGTTTAACCAGCTGTGCGCTCAGTTGCTCAGACCATTTTTGGTTTAATATTGGCAAAGAGAGCTAACAAAAATGTGCTTTTTTCTTTTATATCTTCACATAATCATTAAGTCTGTATTTATTACTCATAGTAGTACTTGGGTGAAGAATGATGGGACGAGCACTGCACTGATATGAATATTGGGAAATTTGAAAGTTTAAATAATGTAAATTGTGTTATCTAATCAATAACTCATGATTAAATCCTTATTCGGATCATATATGTGTGTTTAAGTATTTGTCATTTGTATTTCATGCTGGGCTTTTTCAGTCACTGAGCACATGAAACTAATCTGTAACAGATAAAATTTGGATCGTCCTCGGCGCTCGTATTGATCGTTTATCGGCTGCGGATCACTTCGCCCTTCATCCTCACCTCACCTCACGTCTCCTCTCGCGCCCTCGTTGCTGTCAGCCCGATGTCTGCTGAGTCACTCATTTTATTTGTGGCAGAATTGTTCCCAATATCATGTTCACACACTCAGCAGAAATTACGTCTTTTTTTTTTTTTAATCCTCTGCGCATGCACACGCACACGCATATTGATCTCATTGGCCGTGCTCAGCAAGGCGAAACGTGCTTCGGAGGGGATCGGTATAATGAGGCTCACTGGTTTAATCTAAACACTACAGTTTTGTATTTTAATTTTATCTTCTCCCCTCCAGCCTGGCGGAGACTCAAGCTAATGATGTGAAAGTACTTTCATTTTCTGGTGCGATTAACTGCAGAAATTTACTGTTCAGTTTGGACGCAGCAGAAACTGTGTGGATGTAGTATTCATATCTCATAATGCACATGTGAGAACTCTTTGTCTTCTTATTAATTAATTAATTAATTAATATCACTCCTGCCATTCATTAATTATGGTATTTTGGCTCAGCTGACTGGTGAATGAGTCCTGGAGTTTCACATGGTTCACAGAAACGCCTAAACACCAGTATTGGAAAGGTTTGGGCGTTTCTGTGAGTCTACATAACGGTTCCATTATCCTGTAAGCGGCTCCCCAAAAACTGTTTTCTTCTGTGGTTTAAGCCCTCGTGAGTTAAAGCAGATAAACTAAGTATTTAGCTTGATTAAAAATTGTAAAATTTTATGCCCTCTAAAACCGTCCATCCACCTTTCTTTCACTTATCCAGACATGAGAAGGGGCTGGAGTTTATCCCCGCTGTCATATGATGAAAGGTGGGGGGTCTAACACATTCAGTCACACCCATGGTCGGTTTAGACTAACCAAATTACCCAACATGCACATCTTTGGACTGTGGGATGAAGCCAGAGTAACTGGACAGAACATGCTCCAACGACTCCACACAGAAAGGTCCCAACCTGGATTTGAATCCAGATGAAAATCAGCATTCCCCCATCTGGTCTTTCTGTGTGGAATAAAGTGCAAAAAAGGTAGATGTTTAATAAGTGAAACAGCACTCTGTTCAGCAGCCTAAACACATGTGGTTAACTATTCCTGGCCTCCCTGCGATCAGCCCTGTTTTATTTGCCATGCCTTATAAACACTCTCCACTGAGTGGTCTTGAATGTAAGAAGACCGAGGGAAGCGGTGGAGTGTCAATAGTGTGATTATAGCTGCGGGGAGTTCATATTGATTCCCATCTCGAAGCCAGATGGACGCTGCGTCAGAGGGCAGGTGGCTGCTGAATCAGAGGTGACGGGGCTTCATTTAAAATACTAAGACACTGTCTGCGTTTCTGTTCCCCTGAGAAGACTGAACGGGCCAGTGGCGCGATGGTATTTATAGGTCTCTCTCTGCAGGACGTTGTTGCAGGAATATTGAGAAGTTGCAGCGTCCAGTCAGGATGGCTCAGCGCTAACTGGGAGTCACGCAAGAGGCTCTAACCCAGTGTGTCCTAATAGGATGTCCACAAGGAGATATAAGTGATGACCCTTGCAGAAGGAGGAGGGTGAATAATGGGAGTTTTCCAGATGACGGACGAGTGTGGGTGCCATGGCGACGGCGCTAATGAGGCTGTGATTTGGGGTGTTGAGCCGGCAGATGGCCATGAATCACACACACACACACAGAGAGGGAGAAATGACACAGAGATGCGTTCTTTAAATATCACCTTGTTTTTATTACACAGACATACACAAGAGCGTTAGCAGCCTGCCTTCAGCTCCACTCCCACTACTTCTTCTGTCCTCTGTCTTTTCACGAGCACAGATGCTTTCGTGAGCGCTCAATCACAGCCAGGCGGGCTCTGGGAGACACATTTTTTGGTCACAGGTGATTAACACACAGGCTGTTATGGCGGTTAGGAGGTTATGAAGTCTCACGACTGTCACCTTAAGAGACCACGCTTATTCAGCCGTGAGCACCAGTGTGGCATGACTTAAGATTAAAGGCTGGTTAAAACTGATATGATTATTTTTTGATGCGTCTTTAACAGAATAATGGCTCGCTGGGGTCGGCCAGCTAAATGTGGCTCTTTGATTTCTCTGCTTAACCCCTAACCTCTCTTTCCTGTGCCTCAACCACCCGTCAGCTGACTCTGACCAGTTAAACCATACCGACGCCCTCCTATGTGAAAATAAATAATCTACAAAACAGGAAACCACTCCCTTTCAGCAAACAGAGGGTTCTAAAAAATGTACAAAGTCTTTGAAAATAGGGCAAGTGTGATTTAAAACTCAATTCTCTATGTATTTACATACAGAACCATATAAAACTGCAAAAGGATAAACAGAAAGGTCAACAGCATTATAGAAGTTATATAGAAATCGGCCCCAACAGGGTCTGGCGGATCTTCTCGGAGCGTATGCACGGGGGTGTCAGACTCTCGGATTACTGTCACGTCCAGATTAACAGCCAGCTCCGTTTCATTTTTCAAGCTCTTTGGTAACCCACGCGATCACTAAAAGATAATAAAATATTCTTTTACTCTAATGTTATCGTTTCATACTTAACTTCCAAACACGTGACATGACATGATATTACTGGTTTATTAAAACAATTTTTTTAAAGTCACAAGGAGAAAAAAAAACCTGTGCGCAGTGCAAATTCTACAAACTAACTTTTATGAGCCTTTTCAGAGAGTAAATTTGATGTTTTGGTTGAACCTTCATATCCCCCAACTATTTTTCCACACTGTTCCCCGTCATTAGGTGGCAGCACTGAGCCCTCTGCACTTCCTATGGACCCCTGAACACACCAGCTCTGCAAACTAAAACCACTGATCAAAGAGCAGGAAAAACAAAAAACCCCGGTGGTAACCGTAGGTGAAGTTGTACCGCGGAGCCGTCTGCTGTACCACGTCCTCGCGCCCATTCCACGTATTGATTGGCTGTTTGAAGCCAACACTTGCAAGCCATGGTGCTCTCAAACACTTCCCACAGCCAGCAGAGGAAAAGCAGAAACTGAAAACAGGCGAGCCTCCCGCACACTTTTACATTCCACTCTCTCCTAGCTACGTAGCACCACAGCAGCAAAGTTAAGCAAACAGTCAGTGACTTCTCCATTCCTTCAATTCACTTAAGTTTGCCATCTTAACTCTTAGTCCTTTGGTGAAACTAAAAGGACTCCCGGGGTATGAAGTTAGAAAGTAAACAGAAAAACAAATGGCAAACAAAACTAGGAACACCAGGTCTAAAAGAAACACTATTCTTTAAACAAAAAAAGGTGAATCACCAAACGAAGGAAAGAATGAGAATCATGGCAGTCTTAAAAAGCTGGAGCAGGTCCACTTCTCTGCTTCAGACTGCGCTCTGTCCGGTCTGTGATGGAGCCGCATCCAGGCCCCGCATCAGGACCAGACATGTCCACTCCCTCAGAGGGGCGGGGGTGGAGCTCAGGAAGTGTCTCTAGAGGGCCTTATGTTGGGCTCCTCTTCCAGCTCCCTGCCTGGTTACAACGAATAAGTTCAGCTCCCAAAAGCTAAGGGGCGGCTCCTGCTCTTTTAACTTCTGCTTTCTTCAGATAAAGTGCCATTGGAGTCTTTGAGCACAGGGACAGCCTGAGCCGCTGGCTGAGACAGACTTTCTGCTGTGTCTCCGTACTCGCTCTCGGCCAGTTCCCCTTCCCGCTCGCAGATTACCGTCATCGGGCTGCTGAGGATTCGGCTGCGGGCGTTGTACTTGCTGCTGGCAGCTGAGGGCGGCGTCCGAGAGCGCCCGTACTTAAATCCGCCTATTGAAAAGGGTGACGAAGTCGGCGAGGACAGGGTCAAGGCATCATAACGGCCCCGCTCGTCAGCTGCCCTCTTACCCCGGCCAGGGGAACTGGCTGGGCTGTGCAGGGCCATCGGTGAGGAGGGCGAAGCAGTGGGGGAGTCCAGCGCCGATTCGGAGCACGTTCGCTGGGAGCGTGGGTCAGTGGAACGAAGCATTTCGGCGGCAGACATCCTGAAACTGGTCTCAGAGCGGCTTCCCTTTTTCAGGAGAAGTGCCTTGAAGGTGTCGCTGCTGGTGGAGGACTTGCGGAGGTTGCGCTGGATGGATCCCGACTGACGGGGCAAGGACGACGTCGTCCCTGGAGACAGGCTTGTTGGGGTGGTGGGCGGAGATTGCGGTTGGCTCCCAGGCCAGGTCTTGTCTTCCTCAGACTCCCTGCGACCCAGGACCTTGCGCTTTGACCTGTGGAAGAAAAGATGATTTTAAAATCGTCTAGAGGAATTCTGCTGAGTGAGTGAGCGGAAGCACTGCTGATCAAATTATTTAAGGGCAAATAAATGCTGACTGGACAGTGGAGAAAACAGGACTTTAAAGAGAAATGACTAAGTTACTGGGGCAGTGTTGTCAGGGAGCAATGAGCTCAGATTTAACTATTCATCCACGGGATTTCACACATGTAAGCCCACTCTTGTTGATGTTTGTGCTGCAGCTTAAAAAAAAAAAAGATTGCATATAAAACTCCCACGTTCCACAAATCTTTGTCCCAAATTTGCCATATGTCAGCACTGCCCCCAGCAACCAAACATGGCAGCGCAACTCGTAAATAAATCAGGGCTAAGGAGCAGTGAGTGGCATGTCAACACAACAGAAGGATACGAAGAAGAAGAAGAGTTACACATTTCTGGTTAAAAGAAATCCGGTGAGGTTTTACAGCAGAAGCTGCAGAAGCTGCAACGCTGCATGAAAGCTCAGACGCAGCACAATAAAATTAATCAAAAACAAACTGAGGAAAGCGCCCAGAGCAGTTTTAATCACATGAGGACGAGCCGGCCTCCTCTCAGCAGGGGGCGGTTGGTGGTGGTGGTGGTCGGTATCAGCGTAGTCTACTGCACCACTCATCCTTCACTGTTGATAACTCCTGCACCAAAGCATGGCAATAAAAGCTGCAACTGGCAGAATTAGGAGGCGTTAGGGCTTGAGGCGAAAACAGCCTTATTAATCTGTGTCTGTGATACCGGGGGTGGCGGGTTGCACCGAGGGATTACTGCTGCTAATCCCAAGGCAGCATCAGCGTGGCGGTGGTGAAAACAAGGCTCGCTAATTAAAGGAAAGGGGCTACTTGCCACTACGCACCTCTCTAGAAACACTGCACGCATTCCCTCTCTGCACAGTGGAAGAAGAGAGGAGAAACATGATTAAAGGAATTACAACTACACATTCTGTGATAAGGAAGACAAAATTTTTTAATCCTCAGATTAGATCGTTGGAGGGAAATCTTCCCTAAAGGGCAAATAACCTGTGGGGATGTACGGCGCTGTGTGAAGGTCAAAAAAGTGCGAGGGAGGACTGAAGGGATGGAAATGGTTTGAGAATCTAACGCTGCAAAATATGTCCGTGCCCTAAATTCAACCTCCATCTAGCGTCATCCCCTGTGAGCTCCCTTTCCACATTAGCCCATCAGCATTACATAAGACTTTTCTCACACACAATCCCACGTGCGTGCACTCAAACACACCTGAATTCAATGGCTCCGTTGTGAACTTGCAGTGGCAAACATCCAAACAGAGAGCGCTGGTGCCAATCCCAGTTATAGAGGTAAACAAGGAGGCAATATAAGCATGGGAGGACTGGATCGATTTCTTTCTGCTGGCTGGATTACATTCGGTTTGGAGGATTTCTCTCACAGCAAACTTGTGTTTTCGGCCGCTGCTGTAAAGGCATTTCAACTCGAGGCTTTTATTACTCTCTGATTTCACAGACAGTGAGAGAGAAAGGACGGGGGAACGTGAAGGTGAAAGAAAATAAAATCAAAAAGAACCGGGCAGGTGGTATTACAGTGGTGTTACAGTTAATACCCGATACTTCCACCCCTGAACAGTTCTCGATTGAATTTACAGTTTAGGGCACTTTTTGCGGATTGAATTTGTGCGAGTTCATTCTTTTCTTTGAGGGATCTTCTTTAGTTTTAACAGCACCGCCGGGAAACGGTCATCACTTCCCAAATCTGCGAAATTATTCTATATCTCCCACGCTGTCAGGGTGTGATAGAAGGAGGAGGAGAGTGGTAAACAAATGCTGCCTTGACTGTAAACGCACACACGCTTACACAATATTCACGTTTAATTAGGCAGCACAATAAATGATACATGCACACGTGACGTGGGGACCATAAATACATCAAAATGAAATCCTGGGACGCTCAAGAGAACTCCCGACTGCTGCTGCTCCTGTTGTTGCACGTGACCGCGAAACCCAAACTGGCGGGCTGCATGAGAAATTTATGTCTGTGCTGCCTTCAGTCACAAGAGCACGTATGCAGTATATGTCGGAGACAGCGGAGCACAGCGGCAGCGGCGTGTAGACGGAGAAACGGAGAATGAGAAATGTCTCCAGAGGCCTCTAACCCAGATTAGGACCAGAGGGTGTCGAGTAGTAAATAATGGATGAAGCAACAGCCTTTTTTTTTTTTCCTCCTTTCTTTTTTCTTGCTGAGAATGAGCAATCCTAATGTAACTGCACTCACAAACACTTACTATACAAATTAACCGTTGCCTTCATGCTTTACACCCCTTCACTAGCCAAAGATCAGCTTTCTGACAGATGTGTACTCTTCTGCATGGGACAGTGCTGGATAAAGTTATGACTGAGAGGTGGAGGGCAGAGTGTGTGGGATGACTGAAAAACACAAATCAAGGGTGACACCGTGGTTTATGAGGATGTTGGAAGAGCAGGAATGACAGAGAGAGAAGGGCAGGTGGAAAGGGAAGAAAGTAGGAATAATAGGAAGCAGGAATAGATCGGGGAAATAAATTATGTATCCGGAACAGAGATGGGAGAGGAGAAAATAAGTTGCTGTGGTGCTAGAAAAATGAGCGGGGTGACAAGGAAATTAGACGAGTGCATCGTCGTACCTGTGAATGGCAGCGAAGAGGTCCTCTGTGGTTCGGGGTCGTGTGGGAGTCGGGGTTACCATGTTCTTCTCGGACGCCCCGTTTGCTGACGGGGCTGGAGACGACTCGGCCGTACTGGATTCAAAGACGTCACCTGGAGGGGGGGCGGGGGGGATATACAAGTTACATCCAACACAGTCAGGAGAGGGCAGACTTTTAGGGTGCACACACTCGTACATCCATCCTGTCGCATTAACCTGGCCGCCTATGAAATCTGAAGTCGTACGGAGGAGATGCCCAACTGTCTTCTTACATTCTCTTCTCCCTCTAGATTTTACTCTTCTTTCTTTTCCTCCAGTTTAGCCTTTTTTCCGCCTCCTCCTCCTCTTAACCTCCGCGCTCACGTCTGAGCTTCGACTGCCTGAGCCGCTGCAGGCAGTCTCACTTTACGCTCTCCCCATCCTCCCCTTCATCCCCTTACCAGATCCGTTCCCCTCCCCTCCGATACAACCGAGCCCCTCCCCCCTGTCCCTCCAACCACATAAAGCATCTCCTTTGGGACACTTACCCCCCTTCCCTTAACTCAGAGAGGTAGCGGGACAGAAGGACGGCTGAGTAGGAAAGACATGGGCTGAGCGATTAACACAAAAAAAGAGAGAGAGAGCGAGAGAAAAGGCAGAGAGGCAAAAATGAATATTTGGACAGAAGAGAAGGATGGATGGCAGAGAGGAGTCGAGTAGACGGCAGAGGCTGAGGTGTGTGTGTGTGTATGTGTACAGCAATGCAGGGGGG
>VUQG01017457.1:57883-90309 GCA_015106755.1 Etia nguti
TTTGGTGGGGTGGTGGGGGGGGGGGGGGGGGGGGGGGGGGGGGGGGGCTGTTTTTCATTTCTAGCTAAAGCAAAACTCCTTGATGTTTTGATTCAGATGTGTCTCCAAACTCACGGGTTTTATCTTCATCTAAAAGATGGGAAATGCGGTTACGGTTGTGTGAATGTACCACATAAAGGAAGACAAGGATAAAGAGCTGAGGCTAGAACCAACCCCCTCCGTCCAGTTCCCACCGCCAAAAAGATATTTAACCTAACTGATTCTCAGCAGAGCTTCCCCTATAAACGCAGTCAATCCATTTCATTTGGCCTCATTCAGTTACTCTACAAGCATGGTTTCCCTCAGGTGCTCTTCCCTCGGGAGCCATTGGCAGTGACTGGTCGATAGCTGAATCTGACTTCCCACCAAGGGATTATGGGGCATCCGGTTGAACACCTGCTCCACTTCTAAACTGATAAAAATAAAATAATTAATAAAGGGAGGGTTGGAGGAGAAGCCTAATAAAATATATGCTGGAAAAAAATGCTGGAATAACCCTTTGATTGCCCATATAAAGTAAAAAAATAAATAAATAAAAAATAAAGTCATACTTATAAAAAGAACTGGAGAATCATGCGTTAACATAGGGAACAAAAAATATCCCAGAACAACAACACAGCACACAGGGACAAAGACGTAACACACACACAAAAGGCATATTAGCCAAGTTCCAATTTGTGAGTAAGAGGGTTATCCGTTCAGCCGTGCATAAACACAGACTGGGAGGCTGATTCAACCTACAGAGCCCGGACAATACTGTACCGACGGCAGCAACATCTTGAGCTGTCATGGCATGTTAGCCAAAGCAGGCGTGAGGAAGGGCCACAGTCCTGTGGAAGCATATTGTTATGCACACATACTGGAATAAATGGTTTAGTTTTAGCTGTGCATAGATGGAGAAAAACTTTAAAAGAGTAATTGAAAGACCAGTGGATGGACAGAAAGACTCAAAATGAGCCAATAAAAACAACAAAAGTTATCAAAGTTGGATTCTCAGGGAGACTCTGCCTTGCCTACTTCCCTAATGGCCTCTTCTCTTTTATATTCATAGATCCATTAGATGCCACTGAGCTGCAGTTTAGGAAATGTGGACACAGGTCAGTCTTTTTGTTATCTTTTAACACTCTTTCCTGCCGCCCTGATGGCTCCTTTATGTAGTGCTGAGGTGAAAGTGGGTCACCTTCATAACCCCGTCAGTGTCACTTCCATCACCCCCTCATACTGTCAGCTCTCTTACATTTCCCTGAAGGCCTGGCCCATTACCTCCAGCTGCTAGCTATTATGTCTTGTTCTCAGGGGTGGCCACCCAGAGGAGCATCTTCAGTTATGTCTGTCCCAAATGACAGTGAAGCATAGGTTCGATGCAACCATGCACATGGGACCAAATGATCCATGCAAATAATATGTGTGTGAATGAGTAAGTGTAGGCTGAAACTCATGCCCAAGGTTAGTAGGGAAGTCTTAAAGTATGCACACAAGCGACTAGAGATAACTCAAAACATTTTACTTCCTGGAGAACCTGTCTCATACACGAAAGGTCAAAGGTCTCTTAGGTCACAAAAACACAACACACAAACACACAGAGATGCACATGCAAAACCAGATGGCATAGATCACTCAGATACAGCAGGATGGAAATACCCTAACAAGACACGACAAAGCCTGGCTTTGTGGAAAAAGCTTCCACTGCGTCTGCTGTGACCCTGGCACTGTTACATACAGTGTATCATTATCTCCTAAAAACACTTCAGGTGACTTAATCAACTCTGAAGCAGGAGCCTGTTCTGCAGCCAAGACAAACACCACAATCATTACAGTAGCAAAACAGTGTTGTAGTGCTAAGAGCAACTACTACCTGGACACTGCAGCCCTGTAATCACAGTGGATTTCAATTTAAGACTCATATCATCTTGGAAATATACCTAAATATCTTATAGATAATTAAAAATATCTATTTAGTATTTATTTAGAAACTACAAAATAAACAGCTTTCTAGTACAAACCAACAGCCATTTGTTGTTTAAGTTTTTTTTCTCTAAAAACAAACAAACAAACTGCAGACTCTCTTTAATCTGTACCTTTGGCATCATGGGAGGGATGCTTTTTCCCCGGCGAGGCCTTAGCCACAGATCCAAGCAGCGGTTTTGGTGTCCAGAGCGAGTCCTGTTTCTGGTGGACTTTTGACACAGAGAGCAGACGTTTGTGCAGGCAGCCCTCTGGCCTGGCGGGCCTGGGGCTGGGGACGGCCGGATGCTGCAGGCTGTTCCCCATCTTGCTGGCGGGCTGGAAGGAGCGCAGAGTTCGTTTCTGGCCAGGGGAGTCCTCATAGCAGCCCCTGTGCAAGCAGTTGACCACCGGCTCCGAGGAGAGGCAGTGCACGTATGTGATCATCCCCTGCTAAGACCTAAAACCCCCCACCACCAGCCCTCCCCTGCTCTATCCAGGACCCAAAACCCCCCAACTACTCCTCCTTCGTCTTACACAACCCTCCTTCTCTGAAGCCTCTACTTGTAATGTTAGGATGGACGGGTAAAGGGTGTGTGTGTGTGGAGACACCACCCCCCCTTCACTCCCAAACTCTCAATAGGCCCCCTCCTCTCTTTCTAGAAAGACAGGATGGACGTTTTTGCATCCCACAAGGGAGCCAGTGCTCCCTGTCTCCTCCTACTGTTTTTGTCTTTCCTCTCTTTCTCTCAGGGGATCCTACTGACTTACATTGATTTGCCTGACAAAGAAAGCTGTGCTCCGTGTTCGATTACAAGATTTATCTCCAAAACAAATATTTCACAGAAGCATTGCAGAATAAAGCTATTGAAAAACATGACTGCTGGTTGGCTGTCTTGCAGAAATGCTGGCAACTTTAAAAAAAAACAATTCTGACCCTAAAATAAGACCACAATAACATTTCTAAATAATCCAAAGACGCAAAAACTAAGGTTTAGAAACTGAAAATGTCTGTGGTTAAAGCGTGTTTTCTTCTACAATGTGTGTCCTTTGCAGAAACCTAGAAGCATCACCACAAATTGTGCAAAAAAATCCACCAATTGTCAAGAAACTGGTTGAGGTCCAAAGACTAGAAAAAAATCAGTCCATCCAGAAGAGTATTCAGCCAAGCTTTCGGCATCGAAGAGCATCCTCCTTCTTCTTTCTTCGATCTACAGGAGATAGAGCATCAGGACTGTCCAGTGGCGTCCACATGGCATGTCCTCTGGGCTCCTCCTCCTCCTCCCTCCTCTTTCCTCGGCGCTGCTGTTCTAATCTGTAAACCCAGATTATCCAGCCTCCAGGCCTCTGATTGTGACAGACACAAACCACAGATGGACACCAGGCTGCAGATAATAAAGTACATCACCTCAACTTCACAAATGTGTGGAAGTTCAGGAAGACCTGACGTGCTGGCGTGTCAGTAGGTTAAACTCGGATGACGCAAACTCAGATGTAAGACGCATGCATGTAGGCCACTTAAACTGCTGCCTCAGATTTAGCCCCACATGACTGCCGTTACTAAGCAGATATTCACCTGAAATCAAAAGGATTTAAACTCAAGAGGAAGCTACAGATGACCACAGATTGGGGATTTTTAGATGGCGGTGAAAAACAGTTCACTGTAAAGACGGCAGCGACAAGATTAAAAGATAAACACAAAGAAACAGATCGCAGATGAATAAACACGGCGAGCCACTTGCCTGCCAGGTGAGGGTGTGTATAATCTTTAATCTGCTTGGCTTTGAGTGTGAGGTAGGCTAAAATTATTTGAGACACTCAGATTAATTAACAGGAGGATGGAGTGACACTGAACTAAAGAGTGGGTAATAAATGAGTGTAACAAAAGTGAGTGAGAGCTCAAACACAAACTGGGACAGTAAACTGAATAAAAATGGGGTCAAATGGAAAAGAGTAAAGCAAATAAAAAGGGAGAAATTCACTGAAAGCACCAAAGGTAAATGCCTCCCTCTGGTGGTGGCTTACACCTGTGCAGCACAACACATCTAAGCTATAATCATCAAAACCATTAAAAGCTTTTTTTTCCCCAGAACAAACTGTAAAAAAAAATAAACAAACAAACAAAAAACTCTGTGGTTGAAGCCTCTCCCTCTGCGAGAACCTGCTGAATATATTTGTGGTTTGAGGACTTCAATCTCAGAAATTGGATTAGACACCTTTTACTATTTTCACATTTTTAATAGATAACCTGAAAAATAATGTGCAGACTGTTTCATGAGAGTTCTGTCAGTGCACAAATCTTATGCAACTTTGGTGAAACTGTGGCTGTGATCCTGCCAAAGCCACAGCAGATAGCTAGAGGCTAAAACAGCCATTACTGATGGTTATCATTTCCAGCGCATGGTGAGGCTGCCAACACGCAAGCTGATTAAAAAAACCAAAACCACTGAACACACACGCACACACACACTCACAACATAATGAACAAACCATAGAATGCGTGCGCGCAGCCACAAACCCGCTCGTATAAAACAGTTTGTAGACACACGTAGCCCAATGGGCAAGCCAAAAGATTCTGGCTGTGGCTTAAATTGCACTTAACGCCGTTGTTGCCCTGAATCCATACATGCATGGACACACAGTGTGTCACCGGCCCATTGAGAGAACAACATCAGGGGGTGTGAAGTCATGCAGGCCAACACGAGCAACACAGTGAATGGGACACTCATCACAACAGGGGATGTTTCAGTTGTGACAAAGAAACATTACAACCATTTTACAAACAGGTACGTGTATGTGCGTGGGAAGAGATGTTTGCGAATATATGTGTGTAGTTGATGGCTGCATATTGCCTGGCATGCATTGCGGTAAGTGTGTCACAGTCCACTGACTATTAGCGTGTGTGTGTGTGTGTGTAAACACCTAGCTGTTAGCGAACAATGTTAAAGCCAAACTGGAAGGGTTTGTGTATAATAACAGATGCGTCACACGAGCGTCTATGTACACTAACTTTTGCACATAGATTCTATGTGTGTCTTTGCAGCCTGGGGGGGGGTTGGACAAGAGGAAGGCTTTGGGAAGGGGACAATGGTAGCCATGGAGACTCAAAAGGTCTGAATGGAATGAGAGGAGCACCTGCATGCTGAGTTAGTCTTCTGTTTGGGGAAGTCATCCACTTGCGGGTGAAGTTTGAAAAGACAATGGCCGACTCCCTGCGGACAACAAAACATTTCCAGCATTGTCCCAAGGAAAAAACAAAAACAACTTCCCATTAACACTCACTTGCTAAGAAAGTTTTTCTGCATTACTATTGTCTCAAACTAGAAAAAGACACAATAAGACCCCGTTACTGACTCCTACATCTTTCCAAACCTCTAAACTTAGCCCCCCAAAAAGCTATTGTTTTGAAAACTCTTTTCAGAAGACAGAAGACTCACTGGGTTCCTGGCAGATCCCATTCACAGGCCACTGGAACTTAATGCTCTATTGTTTACTTATCAAGACCAAGATCTCTTCTGCTACGACTTGTTTACAGAGGTCAACATCCCATTGTGAACTTCCTCTCAAACTCCCATGCTCATTTACATATTAACATGATTGATTTACGACCAAGTCATGTATCGATCACTGACAAAACCTGCAATAACTACCCAAACTTCCAAAGCCATCTACCGATGAGGCCGTTTATCTCCAAGCTACATTTGTTTTCTTTTTAACCGAACAAATTCTAGCTAAAATGGTCTGACTACATTTTCTTAAAGTGTGACTCACTTTTTAACAGTCACGTGGAGTGCAGGTAACAAACAGCTAGGCGTACCCTTTGGTCTTAGATAACATTTAAAATGGTCATATCTGACTTTGTATTGTGGCTCTGGACACACGATTCTTTTCTACGCCTATCTACTTAGATTAAAATGCAGATAGGAACACGCAGAAATATCTTCACGGTTTAAACATGTTGTCGTTTTTCACATTAGTTTAAGTGCTATGTCACCAAACTGGCTTTAAAAAAAGGTAGGTGACCCAAAGGCTTTCACTAGCCATGTTTTAAAAGCCAACTAACCCTCGAGGAATACAGACAAACTGTTGCCTACATGTTAACACCTCTCTCCTGTCTGCCTCTTTTCCCCCTCCACCTGCCACAATGAGTGTGAGAACATCCATCAACACTCCTACCCAGAAGGCCAGGGGGCAGGTAGTGGGTCAACCTCCGGTGAAGAGGTCACAATCTCTCAAGAAACACAGCACTGGTGGAGAGGTTACTGGAGGACTGTCCTCTTACAAGTTCAAGCAAGTTCACACGAGAGGCCGTTTAGCTGAATTTTCTGAAGACTAACTTCAATGAAGTTTTGGTTAAAAGCTTGAAAGTATCTGAGTAACACTGCAGAGTCATACCGTCTATGATGACGGAATATTTGGTCATTAAATAAGCATCAGAATATGTCACAACTGCTGCCCATTATAAAAGGAAAAATTGAAGAATCGGTAATGAGTGAGCTGCACACAGAAGAGCAAAACAAACCCTAGAAAAGTCAGGATCAAGAAGTGGACATGGCCTGAGATGGCCACAACTGACCTTTCAACAGGAAGCTCAAATTAATTCTCTGAAATTTCTGTGCTAATCAAGGCTTACATTCATCAACATGTACAGAAATGGTAATTTTCTATATCCCCAACCCCCCGAATGCTGCAGGAAACTTCCAATTTAAGTGAGAATGACATTTTCAGCTCGAACTAATCCCTGCTCATGTCCCATCTACTGACTTGGGCTCAAGTGCATAAATAACTTATGTAACATACCAAAACCCACACCAAGTCACAGAGCCTAATTCTGGCCCTGCAAATGGCTTGCACTGCAACGCAAAGGTTTACTGCAGGGGAGCGGGTGGTGATTCACCCTGGCCACACGGCACAGCTGGCTGTGGAAGAACATGGGCTGAAATATGTCACATCTGTCTCAGAGCTGGCAACCTCGACTGAGCGAGGGGGGCGGGGGGGGTAATATCATAACATCAGTGGACATTCTGTAACTGGCAGCCAATGTAGAGTAATCTACTGGTCGGATCATGGTATTTAATGTAATACAGAGTATTTGGGTCAGTTTGTCATCACTTGTGAAGCTAGAAACCCAAACTGGGACTCGTGCTTGCAGCCGATTAAAGTGAAGCAGCATCTACATGTCAATAACCTGATCCTGGTGTGACAACTTTTAAACACTCAGCAATCTGAACATTAAATATTAATCCTCCTCTTGCTGTACGGTTAGTTAGTTATTCACTGCTGACCACAGAAAAACATGAGAAAAAAAACAAAAACTGGCAATCAAGTGTAAAAAAAATGGCTTCATCTAAAAAAGAAAAAAAAACAAAACTGAATTCCTTCTCCGGCTCAACTCCCAGAACATCTGTTTCTCTCCATTTTCCAAGCCGGACTCGAATCTCACAGTGTAACTGACAACATAAATTACTGCATACAGCTGATGAACTGGGAGACTGCCACGTATAGTTGATGTGTTCACTTTATATTACCTCATTTCTGGAAGCCATTAATCTGCAGGCTACAGAAAGAGAAAAAGCAACCCTGGTTTAACAGGACAGATCATTTCCTCATTTCTGAAATAACAGCTGATTGGATCATTTACCAAGAAACAACTCAGTTTATTATATATATTTATATATATATATATATATATATAAAACATCTTAACTTTCTTGCTTTTGACTGGGTATCGTTTGGCACTCCAACCGAAAACTAGGTCAAAAGAGACTATAAAATGTTATTCTTCACAATAAAACAGCTCATGTGTTGTCAACATTAGCACATATTTAGCTGCATGTGATCCCTGTAACCATGACAGGTGAAGACACCACCATGATGTTCTGGAATATGACTCAAGCAGCAGGACTAAAAGTTATGGAAGGACAGGGGCAGGCAGGGAAGCGGGTTTTCCCTCTTTATCAGCAGCGTTGTGTTGTCTCCCAAACAGCATTATGTGTCTATTCTTTGTAGCATAGTTTCCATGAGTGTTTAATAACAGAAAACAATGTCAAACGTAGTAAAAGACGAGCGAGTTTCCCCTTTATCTCATTTCAGCTGGTCAGTCAACTAATAGCCAACACATGGCCCCCCACTCTGCAGGACAGCAGACCAGCAACTGCTGCTCTGCCAGCTGTTACTGTGAACAACACGCAGACACCGATACATACGGGTGTAAGCAGTTCCACACATCGCTCATCGCCCCTGAAACCCACACCAAAGTTACGAGAAGGCAAACAGGATCACAGCCAGCAGCTTGCAGAGACACTTTGCTTAAAGTCGAGAATAATAAGAGTAAAATGAAAGGGAGGGGAATCAAACAGCAGTCAGGAAATAAAGTATGCTTGAATTCAAAGACCCTTAATTAATCAGAGACGGAACGAAAGAACAAAGGAGGAGATGATTAAAGTGGAACAGGAGTGTTTCCTTCACTGAAGAAAAAAAAGACACAAGGAAGGATATTGTGCAGAGGAGGCTGCTGTGAGAGAGATTACTTTCCAAACAGGGGAGGGATGGAGTTTAACTTTTCTTTGTCTCACAAAAGTCCCGGGGAAAACTCCACACTCACACCGAGTCAGTGCCAGAGCTTTCATGCAATGAGCGGCCACACTCACCTTTCAGACAGAACATGGTTCTTCACTTATTTCCCCCAAACAAAACTGCAGTTTCTTCCTTTTTTCTTGCGGCTCACCATTTCCTCATAACCATCCTGCTTGTCCTCCTTTTCTCTTCCTCTCTCCTGGTTTCTCCACACCACTCGCTCAAGCCGATCAAACGCAGACACACTGATCCTGACACATACACTCCACTCTCCATCTCCCTCCCCTTCTTTCCCCTCTCACACATACATGCACACGCTCCGAGTGGCAGCTAGCCAACTTCTACACTGCAGGAAACTGCCTTGCGACCCCCCTCACTTTGCTTCCCCTCTCTCTCTCCCTACATCCCTGGATATCTCTCTACCACACTGACACCCCCCCACCCTCAACCCCACCCCATCTCCCCGCCCATCAGAGCTAGTAGCTCAGCCTCGATCTAAAACCCTTAAATCCACTGTCACCCACAAGCCCCCGATTGGTCACCTTCACAGATACCGAAGTACACACATATATGTATACATATGTGGCATTTAGTCAAATACATGGATTTAAAGTATACATGTGTTGCTTGGGAGGAGGCGAAAATAAAAACAATATTATATACACACGCACACGAATACGCACCGTGTGAAGCTTTTACTAGATAATGATTGCAGAGAATCTGGGCAGTCAGCAGTTCAGAGTGAGACAGGGGGCCCCGGCTTGAGGCCGATCCATTGTGCACTGATCAAATATAATCGCTTTAATCCCCACAATTCAACTGCTTGTTATCAGACGCAGTTACAAGCGTGGTGCATCACAAACTCTTCAGGCAGGCCGATCCCAATCACCCTCAGCATCGTGCCAGTTGCAGACAGAAATACAGGCTCACTTGCAAGATTTTGGAAATACACATGAAAATACTTTCGGTTTATGGGTGTTAAACTGATGGGGGTTTTTTACCATCTTGTTCAGATGTGTAGAGAGAATAGCTTATGGATCTGATTCTGGGCCATTCCTCTATGACTTAAAGTGCTTTGTAAAGCTCGCATGAGGTACGCTTTTCACAAAAGGAAGATTAGTTTTAGGTTTGTTGAAATGATAGTAATCAAAGACTTTGACTGTGCTTTCAAATCTAAAAAAAGAGAGAGGAAAATCATACTCTCTACAAACCCAGTAAATCAATACATGCAGCTAGACAACCCAGTGCACATTGACAAGAGTAAATTAAAGAGTCAACATAAAGTTTGGCTTAGTCCAGACTGGATAGCAGAATGCAAAATGGCATTGATTACCAATGATGCCCTATAATGGCTTTCTCTCCCTCTGCAAAAACACATTTGGTGTGGCAGCCTTTGATCTTAAGTGATCTGTGGTAAGTTATGTAAAACCCAGAACCCTTTGCATTCATTTATATTCCAAAGCCCACACGTACAGTAAATAAAAAATGCGTGAGGGCTAAATCTTGTTTGCTATGAATCTGCCCAGGGCTACTGGTGACTACTGAACTTTATCAGAAGTGGACTATAGCCGTCCAAAACAGAATGGCGCTGTGTTAGCTGATCCAAGAGGCAAAACCTTTAATTCACCAGGTGATCTACCAACCCTCATCTACAGTTAGGGTTATAGTTAGACCTGGACTTGGAAAGAGTGATAGCTTGGAACAGAGACGCTGGTACTTTATACTGTAAGAAACCGGTTAGGTTGGTTCAGGCAACTAAAGACCCAAAACTCAATAAAGACATTATTTATCTGTCTGTTAAATGTAAGAAGATGGATGGATGGATGGATGGATTCCATCATCCATGCAAAGAGCGACTGACTTTCCGTTGTGGAGATTGTATTTTTAAATACAGGAAACTTTAACTGTTAGCTTTTCATTTTACATCAAGGGAAAATACCCAAGTAGAAAACCTAGAATTGGTGCAATTACTGTAAGCTGATCCAGTTTTGAATAATATGACAGTGATATTGTATAGGGGTGTGCTCACTTCTGTTGTATACTGTATAAACAGATGTTTAGCAGACACAAAACAGACAAAGGCTTACTTTGTGTCTTTAAGATGTTATGGTTCCACTACATAATTACAGCAACGGTGATTAACCTTGCATATAATTAATGCTCATATTTATGACTATTACCTACTTACTTAGCAGAGTGTACGCTCTGTGCAGATGTTCCAAAAGAGGATTCGAGTGGCACAATCATAATAATACGATGACGTCCAAGCGTGATTGTTGCTTGCAGACTAAAACACATCTGTCTCGACCAGATGTGGCCAATTAGAAGGTGACTGGTGTGCAAATGTGTAAGTGTGACTGCGTGTGACGTGGAGCCCGAAGGAACGCATGATTGACTGAAATGAGAAAGCCACAAAAAGGCAGCCTTGGAAGAAAAATGCGCAGTTCAAAATACACACAAATGCTTGAATAAATCCATCTAACCAGACAGTAAAATCTCACTTCATCAAACCCTCACCTTAATTGGCCAGAATGGCTTTAACTTTAACCTTCTCCTATAAAACCTTTGGCTTACAAGCAGCATTTTGAGGTCTGCGTAATCACTGCTCTCGCAAAGCTGAAACTGTCAAAGCAGAGAGGTGGATTTCCTTCACTTTTACACACAAACACAGTCTTGTTAAGATTAGTTTCAGAAGTCAGTGCGAGCCACCTCACCTTGTCCGTGATTATGCCACCTAATTATATAACAGGAGGGGCAAAAAAAGATCAGTATCGCAAAATTTTACAGTGTTCTTGTTTAAATGATCTACAGATAAAGAAATAAACTTAATTCCAAATATTCACCCAGTCTTCTTTTCTCACATTTATGAATTATATTTACTATTGCAATTTTGAAAATTCAGCACTTAACATGCTCTAATTGAATCATTTCATTAAAGGTTATCTTCTTCTAGTATATTTCTGCACATGGACTACATGGCAGCACACAGTGACAACCTCTTTCTGTGACTGCAGGATGCAAACAGTACATTCAGGGAGATTTCAGCTTCTACACTGCAGACTGCCTTCAGATTAAACACCGTTTCAGGACTTGAATCACGTCAAAGGGCCCGTATTAGACACACAGACAGCATCTTATCTAAGCGTTCTGGACATCCTCTGTCACATCCACTGCCGCACAAGTATGCCATGTTTTAACTGCGGCGCGCTTTGCATTCGAGATAGGACTAAATAGCAAAGGCAGATAAAAACTAAGCTTGTTGTAGTTTCCACAGCTCAGATATTTAGACACGCGGCGAGAAGGAATGTGAAAAAAATCTGACTCTGCCATTAAAAAAAGAGATTAGTAGCAAAAAAACCAAAAAAAAAACTAAATAAAAAAAGAACACATGTAAGGATAAACATGAACATATTGGCTCTAAAATGACCGACAAGGATTATTTCTGTTGGTATTGCGTCATCATAATTCACGCATTTGTCGTGAAGAGGTCTTTTTTACCTCGCCACTACGTTGGGACAATATCAGTTCATCCTATCAAACTAAACCCCGAGACCTCTATCCCCTTACAAGCTGCTAAAACCATGTTCACCAACATAATCACTTGTTTTTCCTCTACTTGCCCTTTTTTCCACCAGTGAATCAGGTCTTTTGTGGATTAGATCCCACAACACAGAAAACAGGATACATAAAATATGATTCAAAAGGGTGGGTGAAAAAAAAATCAGAGATTAATGGATTGGGGTGGGGGGGGTGACTTAAATTGAGCTACCACTGAACTCTTGTGTGTACCGGGATTAGGAGCATTTCAGCACACAATAAGACTGATCTGGGGTCAGCTGGCAAAGACATACAAAGGAGGACCAGAGGGGAAGAAAAAGTTTGGACTCACCTGTGGATCGTCACCGAGAGCAGCACATAGGAGAAAAGAGAAAAATGATTAGAAGCAGTTTATAAGTGTATAAGACTTGTTATAGATATGTTTTTTTATGAATGTTTGGCGTGTTTTTATGTACAGCACTGGTGTGTGTACAAGCCCTGGGCTGTGGGCCACATCACCAGATTTCTCTGTCTGTCTTTTAATGAGGCCTTGCTGGTTTATACATCCATCTCCTCTCCCTACAGCAAATTATCATCTGCTAATCTGGATTTACACAACGACTACACGGTAATGATGAGTGTGTTTCTGCGTGTGCCTGTATAAAACCCTCTGCAAAAAAGACAGTTATGCAAGAGTTTGGTCTCTGAAGCCTCTCAAAAATTTCACCAAGCATCCCACAAAGAGAAATATGTCCTCAAAGACCCTTTTCTTACAGCCTGCCTTAATAAACACGTCTTCAATAATGTGGAACCTAACTCTGGTTCTGCCACAGCTGTGGCGTGCCAAGGTATGGTTAATATTTAGGTCACTGTGCTCCTGCCCCAAATATGCGACACAGTGACATACTGTAGATACCAAAAACTACATCACACGTAAAACTCTGCTGAAGACTAATCCCCAAATCTCCAAACTTCCATGTTAACACGGTGCAGGCACACTTGCCAAAGGAAAACATCTGGATAAACAAGAAGACATTGAGTGCACCTTCATCTGGTGGCTTGATGATCTATAAATAACAGCCAATAAGAAGGAGCCCAGTTAACAACTGAGACCTAGATTCCACTGTCTGATGGGGTCCCAACCAGTTGAGACATACAGCCAGAAAGGGGGAGACCAAGAAGGCGATCAAGGAGATTGATCAGATCATTTTGTCCCTGCATGAATCTGGAAGTGAGAAGGAAATGAAAAAATGAAGAAAAGAAGTATATCTGATTTGATACTGACAGAAAGTTGAGCGGTGAAAGGCGAAAGATCTTTGAGTTAAAACAGCTGGATCACATGTTGGTTCCAGCTTATTCAAAATGCTGCCTTTTATGCTTTTCTATTACAGTAAACTAAATATCTAAATTTTGGGCCGCTTCTCTGACACAGGTGCTTCCGACTGCCCATATGAAAAGGGGAAAAAAACAAAAAACAAATGGTGGTAAAATGGCTCACAGCTCACACACAGAAGAATAGGAAAGCTCGGAAAACATTTGACTATCCCTTTATAAAGTTTAATTAGCACTGTGACCTTTGTGACCTTTTGGAGATCAGGGGTCGGACTGATTTTGCAGTTGCTCCAAATCCACAGTTTTGTTTTTGTAAGATGGTTCACTGGAACTTGAAATGACACTGTCTGGTACTGAGCTATTAAATCAAACAATGACATTATATGAAAAAAACAGTTAGATAATAAATACAGCAGTCGTATGTAGCCTAGAATTGGGAAACAGCATTAGCCGTTGGATCCTAACTGGATCCTTCAGTGCAGGTCAGGTGCCATCTACAAGAGGAAATTTATTTAATGAACTGATTTTTTTGTTTTACTTTTATTCCCTCATAATTCTTGGTAACGATGTATTTATCTGCATTTGTTTAAACTAATATGACACTGGGCACTCTTATGATACAAAAGAACTGGGACCCTATCACCTGTATTTCAATTCCTAAAACAGGAAGGAATAATCGTTACAAAATATAGCTTTATGTTACACTTGCTCAAAGTTTTTGTTAGGAATCTTTGTTAATAAATAGTTTAATAAGGAGTGAAACCTGGTACGAAGGTCAAATTGAGTCACACCAGGAGCACTTTTGCTCTTTTCCGCCTTGTTTTGTTTTGTTTTTTCTAACTGAAACGTGCAGTTTTTTGGTAACGTGCTTTTTTGGGCCACATTTCCTCTCATTTGGTGGGTGTGTTGGAGGTTTTAACCAATCAGCAGCGATCTGTATATAACCCTCGCAGAACTATAAAGGCATTGCAGACAATGAATCGGTTGGGTGTCTGACGAGCCGTTTCCGTCTGGAAAAAAAAAATAAAAATAAAATATATAATATATATATATATATATATATATATATATATATATATGCATACATATATATACACAAACATCCATCCAATAAATAAAACAACTTTTGCAACGTTTTGTCGGGGCTCAGGAAGCACTCACTCACTCACACACCCGTTACCTCAACAACCAAGGCAAACACCCAACCAGCCGAGCTGGAGGCTACATCAAAATTGCAGGTTTTGCATCCCCAGGCACTCATTTTCGGGCTATATTTACACAGAGGCACAGTGCGTGGCTGCCCATATGCCTTGTAATGGGTCTTGGCAGGCGCGTGGAAGCAAGATCCAGATGTTAAAAATACTTAGGTTCAAACTGGAGACTTATTCCCGAGACATTTCCTCTGTGTGCAGTGTGCATCTGTACACTATGTACATATATGTGTGTGTGTGTGTGTGTGTGTATGTGTGTCTGCATGTGTGCACTGTAGATGGAGTAATTTTATATTGACCTGTCTATGACACTCTCTCTGGCCTGGAATTAGCTATAAAAAGATACAGTCTGTCTACAACAGAGGAAAAGAGAGAAAGACTGAAAGAAAGAAGAGGCTGTGAAAAGAAACAGCAGAAGAAAGAGCATTAGCTTGTGAAAAACAAAAGTCTAATGCATTAAGTCTGATCGGTTCCTGTCTTGTTATTGTTTAAAATCATTTATTCACACGTGAATGCATCATCTTCATCTCCAAGCTTTGTAGTTGGCCAGTATCCCTCAGTAAATAAATAAGTATCCCTTATTTCTCTGAATATTTAATGAGAAAATTATTAGTTTCTTTAAAATGTGAGTGGAAAATTTTAGATTTAAGATTTTACATTTAGATAAAGATTTGGCTTGAATACAAAGACATGTTCTGCCACTGAACCATATGCGGGCAATAAAAGGGCGCGTGCTTGGTTTGCAGATATAAAATTCATAAAGGTTTAGGCTGCACCACAGCGCTGCAACGCTTATTTGTAGAGTAAAAGGACACAAATAATATTATATGTAATCTCAAGTTCAAGATTATAACCAGAAAAGAAAAAAAAACATTCTTAAGCTAATTTAAAAACCTATCCTTGAGTTAAAAACTAAAAACAAAACACTACATACCAATATAGTTACCATATAAACTTTGACCGGCTTCAGCTTTAACCCTTTAACTATGAGAAAAATGTCAGGACCTTAAACCACTTCAGCTATGAGCGTCTCTGAGCTGTTTTAGGAAGGGGCAGGTTCAGAGGTGATAGAGTGAGAAGGAAGGGCTGAAACATGCAAAAACTTGACAAGAGCAGCAACAAGCTCCACTTTCCTTGAGCAGCAAAATGTCATCATATGCTGTCAGGTGACACTACTCCAGCCGTGACCACCAGGCACACCGATTAAAAATATGTTCTTAACATCGACAGCAAACTGAGACTACATGCGGCGCCTATGCTGCTACGTCATTGTTATTGCTCCATTTAAGTCTCTAAAAGTATCCAAGTATATTAGTATTTAAGTATCTAAAATATTGGCGATAATTTTAATGTGAATTTACAATGTGAGTTAAACTTCCAATGGCAGCAAGTGTCAGAGTTAATGCGACTATCACTGGTGTCTTTTTCCATTCTCAGGTAAAGGTTAGGCTACAGTTACAACCACTCTCCCCGAAGTCTAACTGACACCTCTGACCGAGTATGCACAGATGCATGTACCCAGGCACACAACTAATGAACCAATCAATAAATAATGAGAAACTGGAAACTTAATACGCCTAAAATACTGCCAGGTTTAAATTTCATTCTTACCTCAGACAGAAAGATGTCCAATATTAAAACTCTTTAGTTTAGAGTTGAATTTAAAAAAAAACAAACTATTATTTAGTCTCTTGGTCTCAGTGATGCGCTATCCAGGTCTAGACAAACACAAACACACCCTCTCCCTGGCACCAAATCCTACACTCACATTGGTACCAGCCTGTGACATCACCGCGCCTGCTTCCGGGGCTGATGTATCATTGCTGGCTTATCAAACACGGACAAAGTGCCCTTTGACCAGCCACAAGTCCTACTGACCACAAATACACACACACACACACACACACACACACACACATCCAACTTAGTCTCTAAGGCAAACAGGAAGTGTGAGGGTTGTGGAGATTGAGAGTAGGGTGCCATAAGAAAGGGAGTGAAACACTACTCGCTTTGCTTGTGCGTGTAAACACATCATTCGCTGTCTCTCTAACTGAGCTCGAGAACAAAGGACCATTCTAACAATCTCAGAGAGACGTAGCCAACACACATGGTTAAGTAGGTGTGTGTCCAGTATAAAAATAAAATAATCACTGCTTTGCTCTTTGTTTCTCCACTCTCACCTATTTTGTGTTGAGGCCGGTACACCCAGTTGTCGTCGTCCTCACCCTCGTCTCCGTCTGAGGTGTGAAGGTGACTGTGGGACTGAGAGAGAGAGTACGGGTGGCGACTGTGAACCACGTTGAGCTCGTTTTGGCTCTGGAAGACGCGTCTGCTCTGGCGGGAGAGGTTGGACACGCTGAGCCAGCTGAGAGCTCGGGAAAGGCCCGCCGGTTTCTCCTTTCGGAATGATGCGGATCTCCTGTCTCCTCTCATCGTCGCTCAGGGAGACAACTGAGGATGTCGGTTCAAACGCTTCTTTAAAACTAAGCAAAAAAAAATCCCCAGCTGTAAATCCTTAGGTCAGTGGGTAGTCCAGATATTCACACTTACTAAACTCTTTCAGACTATTCGGATTCAACGATAAGCACTGAATTAGTTCCAGTAGGACATTCAGCCATATCCCACTTTGCTTTCCATTTGCTTAGCGTACTTCCACATCATGACTCTGACCCACACAGCCTCCTCCTTTACTTCATCTCTCTGCCGCAAAAACTTAAATCATCTTCTCCTTTCTTGTCCTCCTTTGTGCCTTAAGACTCCAGGCGTGATTCCCAAACCCAAAGGGGTAATTAAGCAATCCAGCAATCAGGAAAATCACCGCCCTTCCGCGGCGCACACTTCTCTGTGCACAGTCCCCTTTTTCTGTTATGTTCCTCAGTGGTGCATGACAGGGTGGAGAGAGCTTTCCAAATTACCCTACGATTCTTTTCAGTCTCAGCAAATCAGCGGTTGTTGTTTACGACCATGTGTGCCCCTGAGTGTTGTTATCTCCAGTTGTTAGCAAGCGCCAGCTGAGTCGCACCATCTTAGAGCCAGGGCCTGACCAAGGGGTTAAGAGGTTCCCGGGTTTGTTCCCGTCCTGATGAAGTTACTTGCATGCTCACGTGCTGGCATAAGCACACTCACATGTGAAACTCCCTTTGCTGGGTGTGCAGCAGAAATGAGGATGCCTGTCGAGTTTTTTCCAGAGAATTTACAACCAACTCCTTGTGAATCCTCATTCGTTTTCCTCTCCGTCCTATTTTGATCCCCTTTCCTCAAATATTACCGTCACTAGTGGTTGAGGAAAAGGCGTGCTAAGCAAAGGCTGTGATAAAAGGTCCCAGTGTTGACAAAGCTCTGGCTCTGGATCTCCAATCAGCTGATCTACACCAGTGATAAAGCAAGAATTGGGAAGGCAAGCCCACACCTGCTTATCGTACCCAGGTGAGTTAAAAAGAAAGGGTATGCTGGTGAGGATTGCCCAAACTCCGCTCTTCGTGAGTCCTGAAGTCCTGCAAAGTGCGTGACTACTAGAGTTGACAATTTGTGCTGTGAGTATAGGGTTAAGGTTACACCCAACCCTTCACACATGAAGCTGAAATACGAGTCAGCCCGTCCCTTCTTCCTTATTCCCTGCCTCTCTTCTTTCTGTTTTCTGCGATCCCTGATCTTTGTTCCGCCCCGCCATTCATTTACTGGCATGGCAACCACTCCTCACACCCTCCTTATGTCCGTTCCTACCTCCTAAACACCTTTTTTGCCACCCCACTTACGCTTCTATTTACATTCCCTGTTATCAATATCCCATAGGTTCTTTCATTTTGAACACAAAACAGCTTTAACCCCAGCCTCAGCACTACTAACCCTAACTACTGTTGGGAAACATGCAGTGTGTGAGGAACACAAAGCCCCTCAGGGATAAAAACATGTAGGGGGGGTGGAGCCTTCCCACCTGAGAGTAAATGCAGAGGGAGCACAATACCACTAAGGTGTGACAAAAAACTGAATGAGTGAGTACACAAACACACATAGGCATGGCTGAGAACCCGTAACCCTAATCAACCATTCTCACCTTGTTTACCCCACAAAGGGGGAAAATTAAAGGATCGTCCAATCGTCAAGACAAAGATCTGGCACCGTAAGGTTATTCTATGGATCCATTACGCTACTGAAAGCTGATTCCAGATCTGTTACTGCGATGTGGTGTAAGCTTTGACTTAAACCCATATTGCTCTCTCAGGTCCCCAACCTCATTTGAGTTTCCCCTTTAGAGAGGAAATCTACTTCGTCGGCACTTGTTTGTGCACAAAGCCAGGTGCTCATTTCCAAGCCTAGCTTGGAATATACAAATATGGGCAATCAAGTACACACCACAGATATATTTTTGAAGACCTTCGGTCACAGTGGTGACACATAAAGCAATAAGCCCTTTAATATTTAACCAGCATTACTC
This sequence comes from Etia nguti, assembly GCA_015106755.1. NCBI lineage: Eukaryota > Metazoa > Chordata > Actinopteri > Cichliformes > Cichlidae > Etia > Etia nguti. Next base: position 76,958 of record VUQG01017457.1, read on the forward strand.
TACTGTGCAGCAGTGATCAGTAAGACATGTCAATAAAGTGGGACAACGAAGTAGGTTTTATTACAGTAGAGGGAATGATGTAGAAGGATAAAGGAAATAACTAATAGTTAACCTGGTGCTTTGTGACCTTGACCTGTAAAACAACAGCAAATTCTAATCAGTCCATCCTTGAGTTGAAGTAAAAGTTTCAGCTCGACATGTAAAAACCTTTTTTCTTTCCTTCCCTAAGAAATCACAAGAAAAGAAACCAACATGTGGTCACAGCAAGTGAACATTTCACCACCAAAATCTAAACTTTGGCGACAAATTTGAAGGAATTTCTTTAAGGTTGTCAAGAGACATTACAGTCACAAGAAAGCGATTAACGGACAACCCTGAAACACAGAGCATCTGGCCGCATTCAGAACTAATTTATTTTATTTTTGGAGGAAGTAAAGCTTAATAACATAACCCATAAGTGGAGTCAAAAGTTCATCTCAGGAGGTCAGCATTGTGATTCAACCCCCACCTCATTTATATTTAATGAAGTGCACATGAAGGAGATAAAGCACTGAGAATAATCAGTATATTAAACTGTAGATTATATGTAGTAGACAAGTGGACATTTAGCAGCTTCAGCCTGGTGGCATGTCACCAAAAGAAGAATGCAAACATCTCCGACTGCTTAGAAGTAGAAGCTCAGCTTTCATGTGTCTCATCCATTCAAACCTTGATAATGTACACAATTAAATCTGAATAGAGCAACATGGAGAAGATGTTTTTTCCAGCTATGATCAAGGTCATTATAGTTAACTAAAACTAGATGTGAAAAGATAGTTTACTTAACAATAAATCACTATAAATAAAATACATACCATTTTCTTCCCTGTTGTTGGCATTAAATACAAAACACATTTTAAGCAGCCTTTAATCTTTCATCAGAGACATTGCAGGCTCCAAAAACAGTGTCACGTTACCTCAGAATGTAAACACGATTATAACATCAGAGCCGTGTGTCAGTGATTAGCTTTGAAAACGATGTCGACTCTAAACACACTGCTGTTTAAACAGGAAACCATGGGTCACTAATGTCATGTTGGGACACTGCTATCAGGCATGACAAGAGAGGACAAGAGGAAAAGCAAACAAAAATCCAGACAGTGAAGAAGTACAGGGCAATTAAAGCTAAATTACTCTACATCTTACCAGAGTGTTGACTGGATTCACACATTCCTGCATCAAAAAGACATTCAGCAGAAAGTTAGAGCAGACCAGGTGGGAAAAAGCAGTAAAAAGGAACAAAAAGAAAGAGACTGAATGGACGTAGCTATGTATTCTGATAAGATTTAAATGTATAGATTTTAAATATAAACACACGCTGCCACCGCTTGTGTGCCACAGACATAAAGCTGGGACATGAGGGCCAACCTGTTCGTCAGGTAACCCAATCAGACATTAGTGGCTGGGTATACCTGACATTGATACACCCTCACCACACAAAGGGTAAATACAGCAGATAAAGAAGCCCAGCTGAAAAGAAAAAAGAAAAAAAAGTAGCATTTAGTGCGTCCAGCAGTGCGCAACTTATAAAAGCCTAGGCTGAGTGTTTCTGCCAAGTTTCAAATCCCAGTATGTGCAGTTTCACAGTGTGTGCTTCTCAGCGGTAACACATTCACACAGGCAGTTAAACACAGGGGTTCAGCTCCACCACAGAGGAAGGCTTTTATTACACCAGAGCACCCCACATTTACTGGGACAGTTACATGGGAGTTGGTGCCTTTGCGCATGTGTGTGTTTGTTTGTAAAAGACCACTTTTGGGCAACAAATTCTAAACCGTACAGTTTGACACCAGCTGATTAAAGTCATCTTTCTGGAACGCATTTGTTTCCCCAATTTGGTTCGACTGCAGTCCCATTCAGTGTTTAGGAAATCTGCTTTACATTATGGTACATCTACAGGACGGTAATGTAAGTAAAGGAAAGCATGCTCGACTTCTATGTGCATGCGTGTGTTATATGCTGTATGTTCTATATAAAGTTCCTCCTGGAGGTGTTGGAATCCTGCACACACAAGTGTCAGATTTACAAATGCCTCTGTGTTTTCTGTGCATATAACCAAAAAATACAGTATAGTGTAGGAAAATGTCCTATAGTTTACTATTTTCTGTTGCCATGCCATTTAGTGATGGATTTCAAAGCTTTGAGAGGTGACACTGAAGTGTTTTTCATTTATAAATCTGTTGTTTAGTAGATTAAGGGGGGGGCACACCTGATGAAATGCAATTACAGCATGCAGAATATATTTACACCTGTAACTTAGAGGAAGATCCGCCTACATTTCAAAAAATTTCTACCTAAAGAGACGTCATTACTTATTTGTTGGTTGTTTTCTTTGTAAACAGGTGTTATTGCATCATATTGGAACTACACACTAATACTGTTAAGAGTTACGGGAGGTGGAAGGGTGGTGTGTGAGAAAGACATTAATCATCAGCGTTGGCCGCCCCGGTACGACACCTACGCAACACCTTCACACAGATAAAAGTCATACTGAATGTTCCTCCTTTGCTCCTTCTGGCAAAAACTGCATATTAAGAAATCACAACTGATAAAGCCAACCACAAACAAACCCCAGGCACACAGGGAACACGGGACAGGGAGTAAAGTGATTAACTCATGTGATAATAGACTACTAGGGAAGGAAAATGTGAGTCACACAGTATAAAGTGTCCTTTCAAGTTAGCTGCTGAGCAACTTCAGACCTCCAGGGGGAGAGGTAGGCCAGGCCTGGAAGCCCAGCGACAGCCCTCTAGTGGCGGGCTGCTGGACCTCTGGAGCTTTGAAGTCCACTACCATGCTTTTTTTTTTTTTTGTTTCAAATAATCTGCATCACAATATTGATCTGTTTCCATGAAATAAAAAACAATACAAAAAAACTGTATTGTAAGTTTAAGTATTTAATTCATTCAGAATGAACTGTCTCAAATCATTTAAAATAAAACATTCGTTTCGGTTCATTTTTGATCAAAAACGACAAACATCGTGCGTGCTTTCAGTGGGAATCCTGTTACTTTGCGCTACTTAACAGCAGCTTTCGCACTGGAGAGGATGGAGAAAAGAGGAATTTTTGAGACATCGTTTTTGGGTCTTCTAGCAGATAAAAAAAAAATCATCTATTATCTGAGAAAAGAGGAGATTAATCAGTCGTGAAGATGATCAGCTGTTGCACTCTCAATAGTATGTTTGTCTTTTTGAAAACATTTTATTTGATACCCTCTTTGTCACACTTCACACTGCATCTCGACACTTTTACACAGGCATAAGTTACTGCAGGACTTGTTTAAATCTATTAGAAACTGTGAGACTGATGGTTTCCTACAAATTGGAGAAAAAAAGCTTGCTGCTTCACACATTTAATCACGTGAAAACAAAGCTTGCTTTCTTTTCTGCAGCCTCTAGTGTGTGCAATTACCACTTCCAGCCACACGAGGGGGCCATCAGACTGAAATTAATTTCATCCCTAAGACAAACTTTTAGCTGCAGGTCAGAGGAGATTGGCACTTCATCCAAAGGTTAAATGGGCCAGAAAATGTTGTATGTTTATGTGTCTGTTCGTTTTTGTACATGCCTAACAATTTACAATCAGATGACATTCAGTAAACAACACTATCACAAGGCCTGGAGGGAATAAAGCATGTTTGTGTATTTATGGGTGCGCGTGCCTTTAAAGATAGCGATCTTTAATCAGGGATAACACAGCTATTTCAACAGTTCTTTCAAACATTATACAGTATTTGGTCTCTATGGAATAAGTCTTTGATGACACACACACACGCACACACAAAAAACACACACACTCAAGCTCTTGTTGAGTTGTTCAAGATTAAGCTCTCTCAAACCTTTGGAGTCAACTCTTGTCAATTCCCCCTGGAAGAAGACAAATCCCACATCCTGCTGCCCACGTGCTCCATCATTCCACAGTCCAATATTCCAGCTGAAAGCACTTGTATACTGTCGTTGTTGTGTGTGTCTGTGTGTGTTATACTGTGCTCCTGAATTCTCTTACTTCTTGGTAAAAAGCTGCAGGCTTAACTAGGAGCACCATTCTCCTGCGGTGCTCGTGACCGTGTCTAAGACTCATGTGTGAGTGCAGATTATCCGCAGAGATAAAGGCAAAAGCGCAAAGCAGGTAATGACCTCTGACCTCTCACCCCTGAACCCGAAGCAGCAGCTGCTGACTCAACACTCTTAAAAGTGTGCTTGTAAGTCTGCCTGTGTGCTCTAGCATATGCACACACACACTGTGTGAGCAAATACACCATCACCGGGACAAAGAACAAGGAAGCTCAAACTGGGTGTGCATCTGAGCCACATCTGTGAAGCAGATACGTTCACCATGAGAGGCTGCATCGAGTGCGACGATACGTCTACAGGCTCCCTGTGCTCATGCCGCAGATTTACGATGTGAAAGGCTTTGTTTCTGCTCATCTTTTTGACCAAAGAGTGTGAAGCGGACAGACAAAGAAAGCCAAAAGAGCAAACAGGAAAGGAAAGGGGGCCGACAAGGTGATACTTTAGCATGAAAAGAATAAAAAGGAGTGGCACTAGAGCTTACAAGACAAATGAACTCCGGTAATCTGAGTAGGGCATTCACACACTCAAGCACAGACAGACACACACACACACCCACACCCAGCAGGCCTGCGTCCAGTGGTTGAAGGGGAGAAAGGGTGCGGTCGACTGTGCATTCCTGATCAGTCATGCCTGAGCAGAGAAGTGAGTCCAGCAGACCTGGGGCCAGATGTGGTTTGCATATGCATTGTACTTTTCATGCAGAATATGGAATTTGCAAAATTGTGCACAGATGGGGAATTTCAAAGGAGAAGAACTGGTGTGTTAGTGATATCTGAACAACTCCAAGTTGGAGTGTCAAGATTAGTATTTTAAGAGGTATATATCTTAATTAATTCAACATTTAGTTTCTTTGTTGAGCTTAAATCTGAATACCTTAAAGATATGTCTTTCTCTAGCACACTATGGCATTGAAAATCTGACACGAAGCACGTTCCTAGACCAAAAACTGTTCCCCTGATGCACTCCTGAGGGCAGCATGTTTGTCATTGCTACAGTAATTAAAGTCAGCTTGGGTAAAGTTGAAATGTTGTTGAACCAGATTTGAAATGTCACAGGTAGGACTGTGCTCATTGGAGAGAGCATGTGTTTGGGCTCATGTTTTTTTCCCCTTAAACCCAAGTGGTGACAGCAATTTCACAACAGCTATTTAAAAGGGAAGCAACCGTCACGACATAAGCATGTTCAGTTTAATACCACATGCTCATACATGAATCTTAAATGAAACTTAAATACTGTAAACATGCCAACATGTATATACGCATATAGGAAACTAAGGGCGAAACATCCAGGGCAGAAAACAATGCCAGCATGAACCGTCAAAATAGCAGTTAACGAAACGACTGCTTAAGGCGACTTTATGGTTGCTCAACTGATTGTATAGCGATCAGCAAATGTGCCGTCACCACAACCCCATCGCTATTTAGGGGTCACCACACGGGATAATCTGCCTCCAACTTCCCTATCCATAAGTTTCCCCCTCCATTACACCGAACCTCTTCTCATGCGCCATGAGGAGACTGTTTTTGCAATTTGTTGTTGTGCTAAAAATAAAAATGAATTGAAAATTGACTATCCTGTGATCTTGCTCTTTTCATCCTGCCTGGCAACTCCAAATCAGTCCTAGATTTAAAGTCCCTACTCTCATCTCTACTCTCCTGCCTTTCCTTCTCTCTCACTGCCTCCAAACATGCCTTCCCCCTTTCTTCTGCCTTTGTTTTTAAACAACAGTAGCACAGTTTCCACTGGCACACTGTTGGCCAACAGCACTGTAGGCAGTCTTTAACCCAAGACCCAACAAATCCTGTACGGAAATATTATTCTTTTCTATCTGTATGTTTGATAGAAAATAATAACAGCAGTGTCACAATTAGTGCATCTCCTCAGACTTCAAAAGACCTGCTGCACTTTTAAATGTTGTAACTCCAATTGCCTTAGGAGTTTGAAAATGACGGCAGCTGGACTTCTTTCAGTTTGTGGAGACTTTTTGCCCCTCATCCAAGAGGCTTCTTCAGTTCTTACACCACTGGAAGTCCCAGGTAATGAATCCTTAGTGCAGATGGTCTTGAGGGTCGTTAATCCACTACTTGTCATCACATAAGCCAAGGTGTGGAAAAAAAGGTGTGGGTCATTACTCTAACTGGGACCACCAGGTAAAACCTCTATGAGACGCAGTACCACCCCACTATCAGGTGAGGTCACCTGAGGCAAGGTGTGAGTAGGGGTTGAAATGCCTGGGAAGGAATCTCAAGACTGTAGGTGGCCGGTAGCTGGTGTCATAAGCAACAACCTCTATTCAACAATCATCATTCATAACTTAGGTAGATGACCTCCTTTAGTCCTTACAAACCATCTGTCTTCTCGGTCCAAAATGTGAACAGATGTTCACACAGTTCCAGATGTACTGCGGAGTCTTATCCCGTTGAGGTGGCTTTCCTATGTTGTACTATGCATTTGTGGAGTCCCTGTTTGGTTTCTTCTATGCAAAAACAAAACCAGCGCACTCCTCTGCGCACTGCACCTCATACGCTATGTTGTTTAGTTTGTTTTGGGGTATTTTGTCTTTGGGATGAACCAGTTTTTGTCTAAGGGTGTTGCTACATCTGAATGCCCCGTATATTTAATTTTAATTTCAAAGTTGAACTGTCTAGCTGGGCTATTAATTAAGCGCATATGAACCATATGAATGTCACTTTTAAAATAAATGCAGTTTCTTATTAGACACTTTGTTTTAGTGCCAGTCCCAGTGATTCCTTTTGTCAGTGGCAGTGATCATGAAAAGGAAAAAAAAAATGGGTAGGGACAATGACGAAAATATTCAAATGTTCATCACATTTGAATATTAACTAGTGCAACGAATCATTTACTCTAGACATCAGTCATATTACAGTATTTTTTTTTTTTTGAACAATTTTGAGCTTCACTCCCAAAAGAGGAATGTCAAAAATAAAAGGGTCAGAGCTGGATATTTAGTCAGAGGCAAAGTTCAGCTCATCTGCTGACAGCCAATCTGGCAACCCACCAGGATTCCAGTCTGGCAAGATGCCCATCAAACCCCACTGGGACCTGCTCACTACAGGTGCCGCAGACCACTGCTGAAACTGCTGTCTTTGTGTGTGTGTGTGTGTGTGTGAGTGTGCGCGAGAGGGAGAGGGTGTGAGTTAGAAACAACACAGCAGATAATTACACCATGTGTTTACATATATAAAGCCTTTTTAACAAGCGCACAAGTGGAACACCGTGAGAGGAAAACTCTAATAAAAGCCAGGATGTGTGAAATAGCAGTAGCAGCAGCCTCGCAGCTCAGCCATTCAAGTGTGTGTGTGGCCCTCACCCACAACAAGACTGGTGTGTGTGTGTGTGTCTGTGTGCGTAAATGCGTGTGCACAGAAACGCATACGAGCTGCAGCTCTTCCAGAGACACTCAGCGGTGGCATTAACACTGATTTAGAGTGGAGGGCGATGTGGAGGGATAAAAGAAGACATAAAAGTAGAAAAGAAAGACAGATGAGCGTTAAATGATAAAGAAAAGCAAGGCACAGAGAGACGGAGAGATAAACAGACAGAGAGAGAGAAAGTGATTGAGACAGAGGATGAAAGACAGAAAGACTGAGAGGCAGAATTATGCTGATTAAGCAGACGGTAGGCCGACCGTTATCGTGACAATAGAGGCTGACTCTGGGTCTGGCTTTTTGCCCTCTACAGCTGTGAGCTGTCTGACACACACACCCACACCCACAGAGAGAGGCAAAAATGTTCGTTATTCTGAGCTCATCCCTCTTATCCAGGCTTGTAGCAATACATCAACCCGACGCAAACCTCCTCTAAACGCTGGACTGGGACCAGCTTTAATTTAGCAACAACACACACGCACACATTTGCACAGATTCTAGTCTGCAACCTCTTTTCGCGCTGGCTTTACTTTCCTTACTCCTGATCCAAGCACAGCTCCCTAAGCAAGTCATCCTGTTAGACATGGATTTAAGAGCAGAATCCAGATCGGCAGTTGCCGGCTAGACCTGCTGGCTGCTCTGCCTTCCAGCCGTTACACGCCGCCGTCTCAAGGCACTTTAGAGACAAGCCATGGAGGAAATGGGGAGGACACACACGCAGTCACACAATAGATCGACTCAAAAATAGAGCGTCCGAGTTGAATACACCCACACGGAGTAATATAAACAAAGAGAGAGTTCATATTTGCTGTGCTATGATTAACCATCCAACACGATACGGCTGTCAAAAACACACACACCAATCAGAAAAACAGTTCCCCAAAGATATTCCTCCCACGGGCTGTCACAAGTTTCAGAGCGGAGTTCCATCTGGCTACCCTCTACTTCTCCCTCCTTCCTCCCTCTCCATCTGTCTTTCTCCGGCTCTCCTCATCCCTTTTGTGTCATCTTCCTCTGTCTCAGGCTCATCTTCCCTCCTCAGCTTGCTTTTCTTTGTTTGTCCATTTCAAATCTCTCTGAAGCATTCCAGAAATCACTCAACATTTTTCCAGCACCCCCCCACCCCATTTCTCTAGACCTCTCTCCACCTTATCATACCTTCATTCTTTTCTTAAACACAGTGGCTCTTTGTGTTTCTCCACCAAGGGGGTTGGGTGGAACACAAACTCTCAGCCCACCTTGGACTCGAAGCCAAAGGCCACTGCTGGTCGCGGCCACCCACCCGCAGCACACCGCTGCAGCAGGGACTTTCCCTCTGTGTGTGAGTGTGTGTGCGTCTGTGTACAGCTGTGAGCACGTCTTACCGGTGAAAATATGCATCTGCATCCAGGCGTCCATAAGTCTGGGTATGTGTTTGCCGGTGTCTTCTCTGTTTATTTGTTTGCATACACTTGGTTAACACTTCACACCAACTGTGATAGCACACATGTACTTGTAAGTGCTGCTACAGGCTCTGAGAAGATTGTGTTTCCAGAAAATAAGATAAATAAAAGCAGATTAAAAACTGGAATTACAGCCCCGTCCAGGACAGGTATTGTGTGTATTTTTCCACTGCATCTCAAGTTTCACCTGATCGTTCTCCTCCTGCAGGGCTCCAAAATATTTTCAAACTGGCTTATGTTCCTGGGAAGAAAAACTCCAGTGCAGCTGGGCTCTGTGATATTTTTTTATTTCTGTGTGCAACTTTGCAAGTAATTTTGCTTTACAGTATCATTCATCTTACCACTTAAAGGACAGTCAACAAATGTAATGATTTTGAAAAAAGGCTAAAACAAAGCTAATCATGTCCAAAACTTAAAAAAAAAAAAAAGAAAAACCTGCTGTACATCACATTCTGTTATTATGGTACCTTCAGATCTTTCTGGTGGACTTGTGTGTTTGCTTTGTTTTACTCAAAATACAGAAAATGGTTGCAATTACCCTTTAATAAACTATAAATGAAGTATATACCAGGCATGTTATGTCGCACTCATTTTGCACGTGGGCCTTTGGCGGTTCGATTCTGGTCGTATGTTTACTACACAATTAAGTTGAATAACCCACAAGAAAAAAATCTGTCTCAAAAAAAATGGAAAAAAAAGAAAAAGAAAAAAAATCAAAGCAACTAAAGCCAAGAAATCCCGACTGTAAGTATTTGATATGGGTCAAATTCCTAAAATACTGAATCTTGAGGTAAGAGTTGAGGCGCTCTGAAAGCCAGGGAAAAGTCTTCAGCATTAGTTTCTGGCTACAAGTGACACACTGCTGCAGCCAAAAACAACTTGGAGAGCAGAAGATGAACTGCTGGTTTTCTGTAGGAGGCAGAGAGAAGTGAATGTGTCCACTGGCAACACATACAAACACACAAATTCTTCAAAGCTGACAATAAAAATTTTTTTAAAAAAAGTAGGAAGTAGGAAACTAGATTGGAATAAAGCAGTGTTTATAGTTTTCTGGAAAGTGTGGGGAGACTCCAAAGGATTTTTTTTAACATGACAGAAGGAGTCGGACAGCTGATGTTTTTACAAACTCCTTACAGCATCCAGTAGCCTCCACAGCCTCAATAAAACAGAGCTGTAAAGTCAGCAGACCATAAGCTGGCCTTGGTTCAGCTGAGTTATCCACTGATGCTATACTCCATTATTGTGGGTGATCTCTCTACCTCCCACTTGTCTAGACAACAGCCACCCTCATTTGCGTTACACTTTTTTGACTATTGCGTAATAGGGTAATGGAGTGTAGTGTTGGTCAAGACAAAGAAAAAGTCAGCTGCGATCCTGGCCGATCTCAGCTGACGTCAGTGCCAGCCCACATCAGCTGACAGCTCAGCTGATTCCCCTCTATACAGCTGTTTATTTAAGCTACATAAACCAACCTAAAGTGGCTTGACATTCCCAAGCCACTTTGAAACACTTGTCCATGCCTACTCATTTTCATGCTCTATATATGGTACTGCAATTGTGCCCTTTTGTGTAGATATTTGTCTAGGCAGAGCCTACCGAGAGGGTTTTTCAACCACAGACCGATCGTTTGTGACGCTTTAGTGACACAGCTACAACATGCAGACGAGGGTCTGCAAAGCTGTCCGTAGGCTGGGCGTAAAGACCACCGCAGTAGCACGTTTCACCCATTAATCAATGTCATGTCCGCTCAACAGCCACTTCATTAGTCACACCTTGCTAATATGGCATTGGACCCCTTTTGGGTTCAGAGCTACATTAATCCTTTGTGGCACAGATTCAACAAAGTGCTGGAAACATTCCTCAATAAATGTCCTGAGTTGCTGTCATGTGACTGACAGATTAGATCACAGATGTCAAACTCATTCTGCATCGCAGCCCACATATAGCCCACCAAGATTTTATGTCGAACGGACCGGTGAAAGTCCCCTTTCTGTCAGTGTAAAGAAGTTTAACTACACATTTAATCTCTGATAATAAGACATGTCTCAGTTTTTCTACATTATAAAGGAATCCTGGTGTAGTAAATTAAAGAAATCTGTCAGCATGACTCTTTAGGCTTAAATTCTAAGAAGTAAGGAAATCTATAATTTAATCATGTTTGTTTATTGTTGGTGGAGATTGGGTAGGTCTTTGGGGAGGCCACAGCCGGGACGATTATGTTTGGATGGATTCGATATTTGTATTTTCGATCAATTATGAAGTGGGCGGTGAACGTATGTCCTTACTGGTGCCTGTTCTGTTCTATGCTAAGGGCATGGTGCTGCTCTCCCTGCCTCCACCTTTCCACAGACAAACAGACAATCAGGTGCCATGACAGAGCCACACTCCCAAATATACAGTCTCAAGTACCGCAGATGGAAATAACAATCATGCGTTGACTGTAGTAATCCTGACCGATCTTTAGCTTTTTTTTTTAAGCCCTAAGAGAGGGTTACATTTTATAAGATGAGCTGAGCTGCCTCAAAACATCAGAAATCCAACATATTTAAAGACACTCTAAACAACCAAACTGTAAGGTGGCGTAAAAAGTCATCCATCCCTAAGGAGGGAGTCATAATGTGGTTAAGCAAGGGGATAACAGCACATTTACTTTCAGTAACGCCCGGCTTACCCTCTCACCCTGCACAGCTGGCTAAACATGCTGTTAAGCAGGTGTTGGACTTTTAATGCTTTTTCATAAAAATGGTCCGACACTGCGATCTGAAATTAAAAAGTTGTTGGGGGGAGGAGGTTTCTAAACCCTCGGAGGAGCAGCTCGGGCAAGATTATAGTGGCAAAACGACAACAGCTTTGCAAAAATATATAAAAATATCTCCCATCTTTATATGTATTAATCTGAATCCAGCAATATTTGAAAATAAAATCTATCAAATCTTATCAAAAGACTTAAAAAAATAAAATAAAAAATAAATGTATGTATGTGGTTCCCAGTCTAACTTTGCATGATATAGACAAATATTTCACAACACTTAAAAGATTTAAATGCAAGTTTTCAGGGCTTTAAGATTCATTGATTGAAAAATTGTGATGTGAGACATACTAACAGCACAAAGTGATTTTCTCCACTGCAGAGTCATATATTTTATATTCCTGCAAGAGAAGATATGAGGGTGGTAGAGAACAGATAGTTCATCTATTTTTTCGCCCAAAGGCTCAGATAATGAGTTGAGAATAGCAGAGTTAATAACCTTTAGAGACACACAAGCTCCAGTGTTGCCTACAGCTCTTCAGAACACATGCACGTACATGTAAACGTAACCTCATTTCAGGAGAAGCAAGCTCAGAGACACCGTACAGTCCAATGCATACATGTTATCTACATCTGGACACAGTCAGATATCTTCGAAAGAACCTCTAACATAAAGTACCTTTATAACAGGCAATAAACTTTAGCTATTTCCATGCACTTTTACCTAGTGATTAACTGAGCCAAAGGAAAAGAAAGGGAGCGAAATACTTTAAACTGAGCTAACGAAAACTGTAATGGATGATTAGAAACTTGAAATGGCATGCAATTCATGTTCCACTGACTGAACACTAATTTAGTCCTATCACGATGTCAACACAGAGATTTTTAAACAGCAGCCAGTCTCATTTCTAAAGGCCATCTTTTCCAGCATTTAATGTTTCCACAATTTAAAGGTACAATCAGTCGTTTGATTGTACTTAATAGAAAAAAAGAATATTTTACTACTAATGAATTATTAGAGTACAATTAAAATTAAGTGATGCATTCTCATAAACTTAGTATTATTGTATTCAAAATGCGCCAGGTCGTAAAAGCTGCCACGTTGCCCCGCCAGAGAACAGCCAAATACTAAGGTTGGATGATTGGACGAATATATCGACTATCGACGATAGGCCGAGCCTTTCACCGATCGTTTTTACAAAAGCGATTTATTTATTTGCCCAAGAGTAAGTTGGCTTATAATGTTGGTTGAAGCTAAGAGAAGCAGAAAGAAAGGCAGATGTTCAGAAAAAAACAAAAATATTTTATTTAAATTTAAAAAACACAATGGTGGGGAGGGAAACAAAGAGAAACTGGCTTCTTTTTTCCACTATAACCTTGTTTGCAGGCCGTTCCAGTGTTTATCTGTCTTACACACTTGGCCAAAAAACATACAAACTTAAACAGAAAGTAAGTTAAAAATCAAAATGTCTTTTCTGCCTGCACCTTCATACTCAAGATATGAAGCATCATACCTATGTTTTATCATATGCTCTACCACCTGGCTGTAGCTCAGGTGGTAGAGCAGGTCATCTACTGATCGGAAGGTAGGTGGTTCGATTCCTGGCTTCCCCTAGTCTGCATGCCAAATATCCTTGGGCAAGATACTAACCCCAAATT
>VUQG01017457.1:90329-103822 GCA_015106755.1 Etia nguti
GAGTGGGTGTGAATGGGTGAATGCACAAGTTGTGTAAAGCGCTTTGAGTGCTCAGAAGAGTAGAAAAGCGCTATATAAGAACCAGTCCATTTACCATCTGAGAAGGTGTCTCTTTCACCAAAGAAGCAAAAAATAAAGAGAGGAAAGAGACAACGCGACAGGCTTAAGGATAAAGTAAGTGAGTAAATTCGAAAAGTAAAACCGGATATAATTTTGGCAAAAAAGAGTTTGAAAAAAGTAAAAAGTTTGTCTTCCTTTTTTTATGTGTTTGTCCTATAGCAGCCACCGTAGCTAGGATTACGTACAGACAGAACTGACTGCGATCTGCAATCTACTGACACCTAGTGGTGAGATTTTCCACACTGTACCTTTAAAGACATTAGCGAGAGACAACAGGCTATATAACACAGCCCATGATCTCCACATGTCCATTATTTCTGGATAACAGTCAACATTTTAATAGTTGCTTCAAAAGCCATGTTAATTATAGCTGTAAAAAGTCAACTGACAATGACTACCCAAGTACACAACTTCAGCAAACACAAACTGGGTGAAATCCCTCGTGGCACCTTTGTAACCTTCTGTGTTCCACTTCTTTAGAAAAACCCTTTTCTCCCTATGTTAAAACAATACAAATGCTTTTAAATCATCAGCTCTAAGTGGCCGACAAGCCAGCTGTAGCTACAGGCTGTTGGCAGGACAGAAAGAGGACCAGTGGGAAAAGAAGTGATACGGGTCAGTGGGGTGTGAGAGCAGGTCAGAGCGCTACAGTGAGAGAAAACATTTTACGGCTGGGCAGAAGAAGTGGAGTTTGTGTGGACGGTTACCAAAAGCGCTGCCTGTGAGCGTTCACGGCTATGGATTCATGCGTGTGTGAATTATGCAGAGGGGAAAACAGAACGGCGCCTGCGGGCTCTGCATGGTATAGCATTGACAAAACACTGAGGTTAATGATCTCAGAGGCATTATTTCACTTTCTGTTCCCACGTCAGCGAGGAGGACACGGTTTGAGGGCTTTTCGACTTCTAGAGAAAAACAAGTTTTGTGTTTTACCCACTCTAAACACACAACACCATTATTTGAATCTGAGTGCATTCCTAATGTACAGAGCTTCACACATTTCTGAAGTTTATTTTAAGAAATCAGGCCTATATTCTGGTTCATCAGTGACTATGTGCGTGTCAGGGGAGTTTCTAGTACTACAAAACATCATTAAAAAAAATGGCAAAAAAACACTTACCTGTGGAGTTACACGTTGAGTGGTAAAGTGGTTGGATAGATGTCGAGGGGCGATCGCAAAACATTTGGAGAGAAGAGAAACATGACATTAGATTCATTTGGCAGATGCTTTTGTCCATTCAAACGTACCATAAATGCATTCAAACTCAGATCTCGAGAAATGAAGTGCCTCCAAGTTCAATAAAAATTAAAGGCATGCTCAATGATACATGCAGGTGCAAAAGGTCTTTTCACCATACCTAATCAGAGTATGAAAGAGGAGAATTTTAGCCTTCAGAGGAGGATGATAGCAATTGTGTTGACCTGAACTGAGTGAGCAGCACAATGCAGCACTGTCAAACATGAAGTGAGATTAGACTTGACCAAGAAAAGAAAGAAAGCTGGTGTGTCTAAATAAGGGGTGTCAAACATAAGGCCCCGGAGCCAGAATTGGCCTGGCAAAGACTCTAATCCGACACACTGAATTAAATTGTGAATAGTGGCATAGATTTTGGACTTTTAACTGTATTTTCATAAGCTTTACAGTTTTACCAATAAGGGACCTCGCTATTGTAATTCATACTACACTAAAGTAATTAAGTAACAGGTAAACAATAACAAAAATTCCTGTTTTTTCACCATCAGCTATAGAAATTTCTATTTACGGAGCAGTGAGGTTTTTCTGTAATTTTACACATGCTGACAGATGTCGTTCATTTACTGCAGCAGCATTTCTTTATCATGGAGAAAAACTGAGACGTGCTGCTGAATTTGCCCTTCTTTTTATTCTTATATTAAATGGGATTAAACTGGAGTTGAGCAGGTTCGGCCCAATTTAGATCAAAGTGGGTTGTATGTGGCCCACGATGTAAAATGAGTTCGAAACAAGGAATATCATATCATGGTGTTTGAGAAAATTGGCTCAGATTTACATTTGGCTGTCAAAACAGCTGAATCATTACATTCCCGATCTGAGCCCACTGAGACTGGGAAATCGCAGCAGTGACTCGCTCCTGTACATCCATGCAGGTTTTGAGTATGTCTGCAATTCTTTTCACTTCACATTTTCTACTGACAAAACCAAATCCCTCCTAGTGCTTTGAGCACATCCCAGTTAGTTGCAGAACCAGTTAGAACCAGTAAGACAAAATAAAAATGGGAATTTATTCACCACAGTGGTACGCTACTAATAGGCTTCTGCTCCAATCTGGAGTTCTCTTAATTATTATGTGCAAGTCGCATGCTGTGCAACGGTAAACGCCTAATAACAAAAAAATCCCCCCATGAGAGTTTCATTCATGCTGTTCAGTTCTTCTGTGAACTGAGGACGACCCCGAAAGCTCTGTTACGACACGTTTGAGATGTGATTCAGAATGAGTGAACATAGATAATGGAGCTGCAAAGACACAGCAAAATAAAGACGCAACAACAACTGACAGGCACTCAATTACCCCGTGATTAATGCCTGAGAGAAAGAGGAAATGTTTGTTTACTGGCACAGAGACGCAACATGGTTCCTCGAAGTCACATTAGACGTTATTCGCACTTGTGTGACTGTTTGTTCCTTTCCATGTTTAAGCTTCCACGCTGTCCGTCTGACCCAACCTGCATTCATTTCAGATGCTTTTCCAGAAGCAACACAGAAAAATATTTAAAGGTTTGAAAAGTGAACAAAAAACACAGTGCACTCGACTCTGTGCGTGTCTTAGAAGGAACCTTATGTTCACAACCACTCTATATGACTCAGCGCTCATCAAGGCCATTAAGGCTGATGTGAGGAGGTGGAAGAGACAGAGGAGGAGGGACGGCATGAAGGGGCAAGAGGGTGGGAGGTGCAGGAGCTGAAGCTATAACATAACAAAGACAGAGATACAAAAGGAGGACATGATTTCAGATTTTTCTTCTTGAGCCACTCCTATGATTCCAGTTCTGTATCAAAAAAAAGCAAATACAAGACAGCTACAAGACATGAGAATTAGATTCATTATGTTTCAAATGCACTTGTTGATCAGGACTCCATAAATCCATAAACGGGAACAAAGACGATGTTAAAAAAGGTAGACGGTTAAAGGAAGCATTAAATATGACGTTTTTACACAAAGACTGAAACGTGTCGACAGAATATGAAATAAAATTAAAATATAAGGTGCATAGCAACTAATAATATGAGGTTTTTTATTTAAAAAGTACTACAGCTAATGAGCAATGTCACACCTTGGATCAGTGATTGCTGGAGGGGTGGAGGGTGGTGTTGCATGTTGAGGGTGTACGTGTAGATGTGGTGGGAGGCTGGCAGGAGTAAGAAAGTGTCTGCTGTGTGATACAGATCAATAAAATCTCTCCTGCTGCTACGCAAAACATGACCAGGCAGTCACTATTGCTCAGTCAAGCTGTCTCTGCAAATTACTTAATTTTTTTCACATTTAATTAAATACAAAATAATATTTCTTAAAACATTTTATATGCTATGCTATATACTAAAGAAGAACTGGTTATTTTGGAGATTAATCTGAAATGCTGTTGAACTGAACTCTAATTAATAAATACTAGAAAAGATAACACAGTTTTGCCAGTATAAACAGCATTTTTTGCACCTTCAAGGTGATTCCCAAAGAGCTATTAGTCAAAAAAAAAACTTGGCATACCTACATGGTGTGCAGTGTGTCCTTAAAAAAAATTGAGGAAACTGGAGAAGTGGAGCACAAAAAGATGAAATCACAGGCCTACAATAGATTCATATTATCTGAATGTCATTTACTTAAGAAAAAGGAACAAATCCAGCAAATACTTGACACAGAACAAAGTGATGAACCTAATTTGACATTTTTGGCTTAACTGTCATCAATATTTACAGAGGAGGTCAGAAGAGAGGTACAACAATAAGTGTTTACAGCCATCTCTAAAACACAGTGGAGGCTCTGTTGTAGTTTGGGGCTGAATTTCAGCCAGTGGTGTTGGAGATCTTATCAAAATCGATGCAATTATGAACATCGAAATGTAACAATAAGTTATGGACTGGCTTCCTCAGACCCGGACCTCAATATTACTAAAGCAGAGAACAGAACAAAAGGCAGAAACATCCAAAGAAGAGAGTTGAATTTCCATTCATGTGTGCACATCCTTCAATAAATCACTGCACCTATTTCCTATTTTCCAAGCAAAACATAAAGAAATGAAGCGTGACTCAAGATTTTTGCATGTCAAAGCATATGTATACAATGTACAGGGTCTTCTTTTCCTATTGTACACGGTTCATTGGAGAAATTTAATTAAAAAATTCCAGAGTTCTCACATCATTAGGTACACAATCTGAGTAAATTTAATAAAAATCCAATTTTATGGCATTATATTAAAAGCTGTTTAAAATCAAACTGAATTATAGCCTTCAAAACATTTGCAGATACTGACAGTGTTAACATAAGCTTTACCAGGACTCAGTTTATTGCTGCAGTATCTAAATCATGACAATTTTGTGTTTCATCATCAATGCTCAGAGGTGTTCTTTGCTGATGAAAGCCCTGATTAATAACACAGTAAAAAAGGGTAATTAAAAAAAAAAAAATCATATTATATGCAACACTATTACCCAGTAACGCCGCTATTGTTAAAGCTGCATCAAAGGCTGCAACCTCTGACCTCTAAAAAGAAACAACCTGCCTAGCTGTCTCGCTCAATAATCCCTTACAATCATCCCCAGTTTATCTAACCATTCAAGTTCACAGCCAAGTAGTGACTGATAACATAACCTAAATACTGTGTAAATAGAAAGAAAAAAGATCAAATTCACCTGCAATGACAAGTGCGTCTGTATCTCCGTCTTTTTCCATTCACTCTTCTGTCCACTATTCAACTTAGTCTCAGAAACCAGCTTCTCTTTACCCATCCCAGAAAACCAACAGTCTGAACAAAGGAAGCTCTCAGCCTACACCGCACTGTTTGCTGATTACCACCAGCTTTGTATCTCTCCCCCACCTTTCTTTTTCCAATTCACACTCTTCACACCTTTATTTTCCTATTTTAGCTCCCAGTCTCTCCCTCGACTCCTTTAATTCTGCCTCTGACTTCACACCATCTTCTTGCAAATTTATGAATACAATTCCATTAAAAGTCTGCTGAGTTTTAAACACAACCCGGCTTCTATAATTTCTTCCTGTGTGTGTACAAACAATTTGTCTCTACACACACACTCCAAATCTACCAAACACACATACCTGCATAGGGGTTCCTCCTTTGCTTCCGGGCCCAAATCCTAATCCCTTTAACGGGCATGATGCTATCTAATAACTACAGAGCTAATAAGCTACATAGTTTGGCCTCTGTGCAGCATCCAAAAGTCCAATTTCGCTCCTAACTTCAATTCAAAGACTTGTACACACTGACACGCTCAAATCACATACTCTAGTGTCTGTACCGCCTCACTGCACGCGTGGAGAGGAAATACACGCGGTGGCCAATCAAAAACCTGTCATGAAGAAAAAGGGGTGTGTGAAGGGGAGTGATGTATTCAAAGGAGCTCCTAAGTGGTGACCCCCCTGAACCCCAAGGTTGCTACGGTGATGCAGTTGTTATCTGCTAGAGGCTGCTGTTACCAGGGCAATGAGGCATGGTCCACACTCTCTTCTAACGGGTCCTCAGGCCCCTTTGAGTATCAAGTTGGGGGTCAGTGGCACATACGCAGGCAAGAACACACACTTGTGAAATAGGTTCTTTGTGCGTTAAAGCTGCTGAGCAATCAAGCTTGAAGAATGGGCAGGTTTCATTCGATGTGAGCCACCAATGAGAAGGCGAACTTGTACGGGACTCCAAGTCCCCAACTACCTATCTCGCCTTTCGATCTTTTATATCTAAAAGCAGGGTTGTCAAACATAAGGCCCGGGGGCCAAAATCCGCCCAGCGAAGAATGGAAAATGTGCTTTAGAAAATGTGAAGGAGTGCATAGAGTTTGAACTTTTAACTGTACACCCCTACTTCCATTCACAGTACACCAAAGTAATTAATTAACTGATAAACAATTAAATAACAGGAAGTTCCTGTTTTTCCACTATTAAAAACTTTACTATATTCTATAATTACAGGACAGTCTGTTTAATTACGTGCCAGAACCTTTTCTGTAATTTTACACATTATCGTGTTGTTTCATTGGTCCAGCCACAATGTAAAATGAGTCTGACATCCCCCATCCTCAATGCTTGGTCCTCCCCACCTCTACACTTCTAACACAACCTTCTTCACCTTTTCAGCACCATCTTGACTTTTACCCTCTGCTCCCAAGTGTCCCATCATCCTGTCACTTTTTTCTTTCTCTGCCTCCTGGCTCGTTTCCTCATCCCCTCCTCTGGTACACAAAGAGCTCCTCTCCATCTGATGCGATTACAGACACCACTTACAATTAAGAAGCCAAAGGCCGGGGCTCTACCAAACCAGGCTGTCTGTGTCACTAATCAGTGAGACAGACTTAAATGTGGTTAACTTTTGCACCTATTATGTTTTTCCTTTGTCTGTTCTGTGCACAAAATTTTAGGTTAGTCTCCATATAAAATAAACTCTGCCCTATATTTAAAGCCATTTTAAAAAAAGAAAAAAAAAGAAAAAGGTAATTATGTGTGTGAACAACTTTCCGCACCAGTGCTTACATTGTTTGCTTTAATCATAACCTGCAGAGCATGCGGAAACCTTTTTGGCTAACCCTTTCCGCAGACAAATTCATCACTGCTGCTCTACTTTTCCAATGCAGCAGGAAACAACGGCGAGAGACGTGTCACATCCTGTGGCTGGACTGGGAAACAATCGCAAAGAACAATCTAAGGGAGGCGACTGGATGAGGTGGTTGTCCGATTAGAGCATTTTTCCTCTGCGTTCTGAGTGTGCTGTCGAGGGTCTGGGGTGTAGGGAGGATGGTGACGGGGACAGGAAATGGAACAGGATGTAGTTGACAGTGGCATCTCCCACAGGATGCTGAGAAACGTATGGCTATCAAAGGGTTAGCTCGTGGTTCACGGTCTGAAATGTGATCAGGGAGAGGAGGTTAACCTAAATGCCAAGGCAAGGTAGCAGCAAGAGTTGAATAAAACTGAGCAACGCAGTCACGTGCAGACTATCTGCATATTCACAGCATCCGTTATCTGACTCCCTTCACTACACACTTTTCTATCTCTGTTCATCGCTGAATTTATCATTCTTCTCCCTCCCACACATCACTGCAACTTCTTCTGCCTGGCAGAGTGTACACATCAACAATCTGGTACGTGCAAAAAGCCGGAGAGCTGTTGCCACAACTGCGAACAACTGAGCATTCGCAGAAACAAAAAAGCATGTAAACACGCACGTTTCCATAAAGCAAAGATTTCTATTTCCAAGCTCCCTGCATTTCCTCTTCCTCCTCCTCTTCTTCTTCCCGTCTCTAAAACATCCAGAATTTGGAAAAGTGGCACTTACCAGAAGACAAATATGAACACTGAGAAGGAAAAGGCACAAAGGCGATAAAGTCAGTGTGTGAAACAGTAACAACACAAACACTTCAGGACCTTCGGAAATTCTGAACAGACCCACTGATGTTAGGGATGTGTTTTAAATATAAAAGAGCACACACATACAAACGCGCAGATTCATAATGTGCTTGAACGGCTCTGGTCTGAGCCGACACGCAGGACTGAAAACACTGCCACATGTGCCGCCGAAGGCTTTAACTTTTATCTTAACACTCAGTGTGTGTGTGTGTGTGTGTGTGTGTGTGTGTGCACGTGCGTGCGCACAAGTGTCCGTGAGACCAGACTTTTTCTCACACTTCTCAGCATTTGATGCTTAATTCACACTTATTATCAGCATGGGAAAAAATTGACAAGGGCTTCAATTATGGACACAACCACACACAAACAGACACACACATGTATTTAACATAAATCAAGCTGCGCTGTCTTTCCGCTGATTGGGCTTAAAAACATTTGGTCATGCTGTATCCCATCACTGCTACAGCTTAGCGAAATAAAGGGACAGATGAAGGAATGAACAGACAGAAGGAGAAAATATGAAGATGTTAAAGGAAGTACAGATTTCTTTAATACTGGGCACTAGCTTTGAGACAGCTGAGCTATCATGAGGCAGCAATGTGTGTGCCTGAGAGTGTGTGTGTCTGTGTGTGGACAGCATCAGTGGAGGGCTGCAGGAGAGGAAAGACAGAAACAGAAGGCCTATCACTAAATGTCACCACCACACAGTAGCGGGGCACACCGACCGCAGTTCAGAGCTACAGGCTTGGAAACACAATAACCAGTAGCAGTGACTGCATGTGAGGTTGTGTCCATGAATGAAGAAAACATTATCCCTTATAATCATCAATGTATCCTGTAAGGACACAAACTGGACTTTCCACTTTGGGTCTTATTCTCACGGATACCCAAATTAGGCCAGGCTAATTATGTACTCAGTACAAACATTATAGAGATCTGGGAAAGCTGATTTCTGGAAAATTAGCAGTCTCCTAAGCGCCCCGCTAAAACATTACAGCCACTGAGGAGTCCTATAATTAGAGCCCAGGGGACTAATTTCTGTGTTTACGTTTAGTTGGACAGAGAAACCAGCTTTTAAAACTGTTTATGAAAACCAAAGTTTAGGCTGTGGCAAGCCACACACAGCCTGACCCAAAAGATCGTGTTTGCAATAGTCCATGTTTCGAAAAATCTCCATTAAAGTAGAAGAAACGTATTTATGCTGAACCATAGCTAGAAATGTATCAACAGGCAGAGGACAGGGAGCATTTGAACCGCAGAGTGGGTGGTGCAGTGTATTGTCAACCTGTCGTTGGTTACTGAATAGAACAAAGCCATCTTTAAAGTTACCAGTAACACCGGTGATTTTCTACCTCAAAATGTCTCCTATTATAAGATTAAGACCGGGGTTTAAACATCAACGTATCATTGGCAACTTAATTGCAATAGCTACTTGCATCACTTCAGCAGGATTTGCTGTAAATAAAAGTTTCTTTTAAGCTGATCACAGACATTTATAAAGAGAAAGACACCTCCACAGCGCCCGATTAGGTTCAGATGGATGTGTTTTTCTCTTTCCTTTTCTTTAAAAAGAATAATAAAATACCTGGAAACATTACATTGTCAGCTTAAGCTAAGCTGTGCTGGAGGTAAACAGCAATCTCTGTGCTGGATGCCATCACAAAGCAATCATTTCCACTGATGAGATCATAGCCGTTAGCCTAACTAATGAAAAACATCGCCATTACGGCTCAGTGATTACGAGTCAGCTCAATTAAATGTCTTCACAACGCTGACACGAACTGCAGACACTGGGAGTGACAATGATACTAATAACTGTGTTTTAATAATGCTGACCATAAATTTACAACTGTTTGCTATCATTATCAGTCATTTTGATAAGAAACTAAATTAATCAAGAGACAGGAACAACAAATTCTTTCCAGTTGTGCTGCAAGAGATATGGAGTGCAAAAGACTGCACTGGTCTCTGTGTTGCCCAGAGACCAGTTATGAAATTCCCATCAAGGTGTTTCCAGTTTGGAAATCTAAAACTACATCTGTTACAGCACAAGTCCACACATACAAATGTCACCACTTTCCATTTACAGTGTACCAGTGACCCACAAAAAAAAGCCAGCCAGAGAAAAGTAATGCATTAGTGTGTGTGAGTGCAAGCATGTGTCCATGTGACTTATGGTGTTACTACATTTCAAGCTGTCTACGCTGGTCGGTAGTAGATGTGAGCTCATACAATGGGCTTCTTTGTGGGATTGGGTGATGGGGGGAAGAGATTAAGTAATATGTGAGAGAGGCTGAGCTTGGCAGACTTTAGTAGCTCCACACAATTCAAAATTCAGTGGGTTAATCTGTCAGTGCAAAAGGATTATTCTTTGCAAAAACAGCTTTTTAAGGGTATATTTGTCATGTTGTAGATGTAGTTACGGGATATTTATAAGTCCGACGATTAATTCCAGCATTACTCAATCTCTACGCACATGCATCACATCAGTGTTTAGACAAAGTGTGCAAGAAAAAAAAAAAAAAAGACTTTCTCAGAGTATTGGGGTGCGACCTTTAATTGCCTAACCACACATGTGGCAAAACTTAGTCAACTACACCCAAAGCACTACGCCCAAACTCTGGCAGCAAGAGGAAAACTGTTGGGGTCGAGTCCAAACCGCGAACCGCTGTGTCGCTTCAAGCCCCTGAAAAATATGAACCCCAACTTCTCGAAGTGTTCGGCTGAAACAAAGAGATGAGACAAGGAGGAGAGGAGAGGAGGAGAACTGCTCAGACCTCGTGTGTCACCTCCCTGCTCCTGAAACCGCTTCCCCTCCCATCCACTCCCTGAGCCCGCAACCACATGAAAAGCCTACTGGGCTGGGTTCCCATATGGTGAAGAGACAGGGGTGTGTGTGTTTAGACGGTTTAGCCAGTTAAGGGGGCTCCGTCCGACCTAATGCCCCCAGCCTTAAGAAGCGACTCAGACAGCTGTTTTCTTGAAGAGCCTCACTCTCTCTCCCCAACACACACATACATGAACAATGCACACTCATCCCTGACCAATTAGGACACCCAGTTATGCTATTAGGCCTGTTTACCATAAACTCCCTGCTCGTCCCTCCCTTTCACCCTTCCCACTTTCCCCCCCTCTCCTTCTTGCTTCCATAAACAAAAATTGCTTAAAATCTTAAATTCCTACATAGTTTAATCCCACAAGAAAAACAATGTGAAAAAAAAGAACAAGGCAGCTAAAATGGTGCTCATAAATCCAAAAAACAAGGGGCTCATAGCTGCGGTGTATAGTTATGAAGTGTAGCATGGCTGCAACGATAGCAGTTTTATAAATAGCATGTAAATGTATTCCAAGTTTCCAAATGTGTCCAAAAAAATAAAATAAAATGCCTTCACTAGTTTCTTTTTGTGTGTCTGTGTTGTCATGTGTGCATTAAAAGCATCCAATTCACCAATTTTTGCTAATTTCTTCTTCTTCTTTTTTTAGTCCTCTTGCATTTCACCATCCTCTCGCCTTTTCAGCTCCTCCGTCTTTTACCCTCTTATTTCTGCTCACTCCCTGTCACAGCTCCCCCTCCATCTATTGAGCCACTGAGTTGGAACTGTTGTCGAACAGTCAGCATGCTGGGAGAGATCGAGACTGGCCAAGAATGCCTGTGTTTGTATGCAACTTCACTGGTCTTGCCAGGGGGAATTAGCCTCTTTTTCTTTCCCCTCGCTGTTGTGTATAGCCCTGTCTGACTTGTCAGCCTCAACGGCACGGAGATCAGTCCACAAAAAACACTTTAAGAAAAGATGCACAAAACAAGAGAAGAGGGAAGAGGAAGAGGGAGGATGATGAGAGGACAAGGAGGAGAGGGAGGAGGAGATGTGCTAAATACCACAAGCCTGACTGACTGGTTTGGAAAGTTCAGTCAAAGGGAGTGAGCAGTGGACAAAGAAGAGGACATTACAGTGATATTACAATGCAATACAGTACACAGTGAGTGTCTGCACACACCCCACGATTACAGTATGAGTACAAGCTCATTTGCATTTACGCTCAGGGTTTGTCCAGGAGTGCGATCAGGAATAAATGTTTCTCCAACTTAAAAGACAAAACAAGAAATAAAGACAGAAACACTGACAGGAGCAGATATTAAAGAGAAAGACAAGGCAGCAAAGACCAGACTTCTTCATGAATGATTTTTTTTTTTAAAAAGAGAGAGAGAGAGAGGGATTTCCCTGTTTTTTTTCCTTCCAGCCCTAGGGGATCTGCAATTTCCATTGAGACCACTCATCACCGCCTCAGTCTTCCCACAACAAAGATCCTCATCTCTCATCTCCAAACATCCAGGGGGCTCAGGGACTCAGGGTCTGGTCCCTCAAGGGCAACAGTCCTTACCGGCCCCATTAACCTGCCTCATCGCTCCAGCTTCATTCAGGACCTTTGAGCCTCTAGACCCAAGTTTTTCCAAGAGGTTGGGGGTGGGGTGGAGAAGAGGCCCTGACAGTAGGAGAGGCGGCCGATTGGGTGAAATCATCTCAATCCCAGCAGAGAGTAGAAGCACACTGTTGGGGTTGAGGGTATTTAACTGAAGAGAGGAGGGGGTTTTCTTTTATGTGGTGCCGCCCTTTTAGCTACCGTGGGCCCCACCGAGGCTAACGGATCAAACGAAGAAGGAATGTGTGGGTTTGTGTGTGCGTGTGTTAGAGTGCCATAGATGGAGAGATCTAAGGATCATAGGAGGCAGTCGGGCAGACTGTGGGTGCTTTTCATTATGCTAACTTATTCTTCTTTGAGTCCTCTCTCCACCTGTGACCCGGAAATCTTTCTACTCTGCCGTCATTTAGGATTTTCCAGTTCCATAATAATAATAATAATAATAATAATAAATTTTATTTTAAAAAGCGCCTTTCAGAACACTCAAGGACACTATACACAGCAGAATAGAAGAAAAGCAATAACAACAACAAGCATAACAATTTACAAAATTATAAAGATAAAACATTAGGCAAATTTAAAATAGCAGAATGGGGAAGCTTATGTGGAATAAGCTATTGTGAACAGGTGAGTTTTGAGTCTAGACTTAAAAAGAGAGAGGGAAGGGATATTTCTTATATCAGGAGGAAAGGAATTCCAAAGTCGAGGAGCAGAGCAGCAGCAGAAAGCCCTGCACCTCATGGTGGCTAACCGAGGGGAAGGGACGGAAAGAGAAAGAGAGGAAGAGGATCTGAGACACCGAGAAGGAATGGTGATCTGAACCAGATCAGAGAGGTATGAAGGGGAGAGAAGATGAATAGCCTTAAATGTATACAGAAGTATCTTGAAATTGCGGTATTTGACCGGAAGCCAAGGAAGCTGCTGCAGGACAGGGGTGATGTGGTGAATAGAAGGGGTCCTGGTGATAATACGGGCTGCAGAGTTCTGGACACGTTGAAGCTTATGGATGGATTTTTGAGTAAGACCAGAAAGGAGTGAGTTGCCGTAATCGAACCAGGAAGTGACCAGGCTATGAACAAGAACGGCAGTAGCATGTGGGGTGAGAAAAGGACGGAGACGATTAATGTTGCGCAATTGGAAATATGCAGACCGAGTAACATTATTGATGTGTGAGCTGTCGAGGATGACACCCAAACTTTTCACACATGGAGAAACGGAGACCGGCAAGTTATTGATAGTAATAGAAAAGCTATTAGTTCTGGATAGTGTTGGTTTAGTGCCTACCAGGAGAAGCTCTGATTTGTTACTATAGAGTTTAAGAAAATTGGAAGAGAACCATGAATTTAGTTC
>VUQG01017458.1:14159-26497 GCA_015106755.1 Etia nguti
GGCAAACTTTACGTAGGCAATGCCTTTGGACTCCTTTGTCTGCTTGTCTTTGACAACCCAGACCCCCTGAATGTCCCCAAATACTGAGAAGCTTTCCCGCAGCTCATCTTCGGTGATGGACCGACTCGTCACCACGAACAGTCGGCTGTTGGGAGGGTCGTCGAGGTTTTCGGGCACTTGTTTGGAGGGATACTCCTCCATCTTCGTTTCCCTGTAAACACAGCACTGTTGCTAGCAGTTGTTAGCGCTGCCTTCAGGTGCTCCGCAGGATTTGTGAAGGCTCTTGTTAGTGACGTGTTTATTTACGTGCTTTGAAAAGGAAACTTTTGGCAAAGTAAATTCTTTCATTAACATTATTTAGATTGAGACTTTTAAAAATTCACGACTTAGCGCTTGTAGTAGCCATTTGCTAGCACTTGGTAATTTAAATATTTAGAAAACGTTATGAGTCAGAGTAGCAATGAAATTGAATCGTGAATAGAGAATGCGTACACGGCATGAGATTAAATCTTGTTTTAGTAGTTTTGTTTAAAATCTTGAAATATTTAGAAAGCGAATTGCTTTGTTCGCTGTCAAATGGGAACTTTAGTAACTTAATTGTAGAAATTCCGATAGTTCTAAAGGCATCCCAGGAGCTGATGACAGGTATTTGCGTTTACTGCCCTCTACAGCACGGGAAGGAGAAATGCAGGCGTTACAAAATGCCCCTGAGTTACGAAAAGATGCTGCATAGAGGTTTTGTAACTAACACGTTAATTAACATGAGTAATGGGACCAAACAAGAACCCCTGATGGTTTATTAATCCTATTAATCGTGTTCTATAAATACCTGACACAGGATTACACTCTTAGACAACATCAGGGATCACCTGTGAAATAGTTACCTGAGCTCTCACTCTCTGACTCTCTCCCCTCCGTCTCTTTCTTTCCACCTCTCTTTCTCTCTGCGTGTGTGTGTGTGTGTGTGTGTGTTTGTATAAAGGAATACGAGGGCGCTAACCCTTCGTTAGAGGTGACAGAAATTAATCACATTGGTGTTGGGGACAGTTATAGTCAACCAGAAAAGTTGCAGGATTATATCTATAATGTCAGCCCATGATTTTTAAATAAAACACGTGCTGTTAAAAAAATAATATGCTGTACAGGTGGATTATTATTTTTGAAAGCATCCTACTTTGTGTGTGTGTGTGTGTGTGTGTGTGTGTGTGTGTGTGTGTGTGTGCTGGTGTCTAGGTGTATTTTTAGGTGTTTACAGGTCACTTGCTGAATGACCCTTCTGAGCACAAACATTTAGATTTTATAGCCGCTTTCCGTCATAATAGTATTCCAGTTTCATATGTTGTGAATGTTGCCCACTATGTGTCTTTGTGTTTAGTAAAACAAGTCTTTTCTATTATTCTGGGGACACATAGGGTCACCTTGAGAAAACACTTAAGGCTCACCACTTAACCTTTTTATTTTTTTTCATTTTCTGTTGTCTTTCATGTTTAATATATCATTTAGGCACATAAGTTTCACTTTGCGAGTGAGGGTTCATTTTGGGTTTAGGATATAGAGTGCAAAAGGCAATGTAAGAAGCTACAGATAAATAGAAGACATAAAATTAAGAAAACTTATTTTATTTAATCATTTTTAAACATTATTCACACATTTTCTGTTCGTAATTGGTTTATGGAGACTATGTTTTGGTTAATTAAGTTTTGTTAAATTAAAATGCTATCTTTGGTTACCAAGTTAAACGTAAAGTACTTTCGGTTGCCAAAATCATTCATGAAACTTCTCCAGAAAAGCAGGTTCACTTTGCCCCATAATGGCTCTGGAGGGAATGCGACTAGATTCCTGGGGCCTGTACCAAAACTTCCTTTTGTTTCTTTCCTCTCAGCCTCGTCGCCTCGCGTGTACACGCATAACAAGACTGGCTGCGTTCTTGGTAAAACCTTACATATAGATACGATATGAGTGTTTTATGTGTTTAAATGTAAGTTTTTTTGCAGTAAAAATTAAAAATTAAAATCGAAGCTATGACAGAGATGAGGACACATCAGTTTATACAAATGATACTAGACCGACACGTAATGGTTAAGCGGTAATCTCGCGGCACGTGATTAGCTGTGATGACGTCGAAAGCCGGTGCCTCTAAAGTGAAGTGACCTTCTTTGCGACCGTCACAAACCGCTAGTCGGCCGAGGCTGAGCCGGGTTCTGAACTACAGCAGAGTCTTTTTAACCCGACATTTTTTCATCAAAAGGTAAAATTTCAGACTTCATTCATTTATTTACAGGTGAATCGAGACTCCATTATAAGTGACAAGAGATGAGCCGCAACGGTAGCATGTAGCTGGAGTTAGCGCCCACGTTGGTGAATAGCCCGGTTGTGCTCTCATTGTGTAAAGTCCGTTATGGGAGAATAATTGGATAATGTAAACGTTATAGCTTTTTTTTTACTTGGGTTCTTGTGTGTTTTGGCAACACAGCAGCTTTGAAATGCAATTTTCGTACGCCGACATTGAAGCATCCTTGACAGCCCCGGTGGGCGACTCATACCCGGCTTATCTCACTACTAGCACGATGGTCGGCACTAGCTGAGTTCAGGTTGAGCTTGAGTCAGCGATTCGAAACATCAAAATCGGACGAAAATGCCACATAAACCGCGAATACATGTTGGTAAAGGGTGTATGTCCTTGATATTACATGAGTAGGATGCCACTCAGCCGGCTGCCGCCATGTTGGAGGCTATGCGTCTATTGTAAACGGTATATGATGCCGTGCGGTTCGTCTCTTTAAGAACTAAAGTGAGAAAATTGGCCGTTATGTTATGTAACTCAAAAAACTAGCCGTTTAAAGAAAGCTGATGTGTAAAATGTTGATTTGTAGGTAGTTTTAATGAAAAGGGGGCGGTAGAAGGATTTTTGGGAACCGGGGTCACGTTAGCGGTGTTGCACTAAAATGTTTCCCCCAGTGATGATAGACCATCATTTTTAACCTCGAAACTCAAAGCAGAAGCGACTTTATGGCAGAAACACCGGCCGGATCTCTGCCACAGGTGCTCTAATAATTACAGCACGTTTTCCGCTAAGCACATTAACCTTGGCTCCCCTCGGTAAACCTTCGCCCACATGATCATTAAAACGGTCCTCATTTACTCGCCAAACCTGGCAACCTGTCCCCCCTGGAGTAACTCGAGCTGAGGTCCTTCGTGGCTAGGCCAACGTGTTTTAAGGGCGGTGTGGTTTCGGCTTCCTGCGCTGCTTTTCTCACAGCTTTCCGGGTAATCTCGGCGTCGTGCCAGCGCAATGTCATCACTTGCCTGAATGCATTCTAAAGTAAGAGCCGATGGTAAAAGTTATGGAGTTGTCTCCTTAAATGACCTTCACAAAATGGCGCTGGGGTCAAATTAGAGCTCTAAGCTTCCTAACTGGCCTATGAATAGAAGACGGGCAGATGTATTTAAAGAGCCCTTCCTAATTCTGTATACTTTTTTAAACTGCATTTTTATGTAATCCATTTCTTTTTCGTGTTTGTCTTGTTTCTCCAGTCAACTATGGGAGACGCTGAAAAGGGAAAGAAGGTCTTCGTCCAGAAGTGTGCTCAGTGCCACACAGTAGAGCAGGGTGGCAAGCACAAAGTGGGCCCTAACCTCTGGGGTCTGTTCGGACGAAAGACCGGACAGGCAGAAGGCTTCACTTACACAGACGCCAACAAGAGCAAAGGTCAGTTCACTGGGTCTCTGAGTAGATTATAAATACCTTTGTATGCTAGATCTAGATCCCCAGAGAAGGGGGATTGTCATTGTCTGAAGCCTAAATGATCTAAAGGATTTTAAATCGATTTTTTGAGACTTTTTCTGGTAACTTCCTCGCTTGAATAAGTGTAGACGAAGGACGATGACTTAAATCTTAACCTGTTTATGTTCAGGAGCTTTATTGTGTTTATAATTCAGAAGTCTTTAAAAGGCTATTTCATGTTTATATGTTGTATCAGTAGCTTACAAGCTAAAGTTTTGTTGTTTAAAAAAGGCAAAGGCTTCCCATTTACGCAGCTATATTAAAAGTAGTGTAGCTTTTCTTTTTCTTTAGGGCTTTAAAAGTCTCATATCCTCCTCCGTTTTCACGTTTTGAGTCTTGCAGGTCCCCAGAATGCATTTTTGTTTTTAGCTCAAATCGCACAGTACCTGCGGGTGTATCTCTGCGTTTTCTCACTCTTGAAGTGAAGTTAATAAAATGATCAACTGTGGCTCTTTTGGAAGAGTGCCACGTCTTTCTTGCCACTCACTTGGATCCTCTGATTTAAAAACAGAAGAGGGAATTTTAATTATTGGCTTCAAAAAGCATCAAAAGGGGTTCGCTGTGGTTAGATTTGTCTGACGTGTTTGGACCGGTATTGGGCTCTAATGGCTTGCTGAGGTCATTATGTTATGCAGTGCACATTGACAGTAATGGCGTTGGATTACTTGGAACATTTCTTTTGCGTTTTACAAATGAAAAAGCCATTTTAGGTTTCATAAAAGGTCACACGGCACTCTTTCACTGTGCACACAGGCCTAAAGATCCCTGTGATTTTTAGCACTCTCAGTATTTATTTTCTATATAAATCCTCCTGAAGCTGGGGGTCAACATGCTCAAAGTTCTTTGTGTAAAACTGACCCTTCCTTCTGTAACTTTCCTTTCCCAACTTCAAACTCAAGGAGGGGCAGGTTTATGATATCAGTCAAGATAATGGTAGATGCGATAAAGACGTGTTCTTGTAACTTAGCAGCAGTAAGCGCTTGAGAGAAGTACTCTTAAAGGTTATCTGTGTTTTCAATGACAAAAAAGGACAGATTTTTAAAATTTCTACTATTGTCTCAGTCTGTCCGTTTTGACATCGCAGACCGCTAACACTAACAGAGATCCTGTATTTATGTTGAAGCAGTATGTCATCTGATGAGCCATCAGATAGTTAACTATTTGGAGTACACAAACACTTTGTACAATAAAAGGTTCAATTGCTACAAGACTGAACTTGTTGTAACTCAAGAGTTACTAAAAGTCTCTAGTGAGGAAATGCTTGTTCAGAAGAAGCAGGCAATGAGTAGGAGGTGCTAGGTGACTTTTACTTTCAGCTCAGTTTAGTAGTTTTGAGTTATAAACTAGAGCTATAGGAATGGCAGCTTAATTCTTTTAAAGCTTCTAAACAAGCTAAGTGCTTTTTATTAATGTGGCCTCTTTAAAGAAGCCAGTGAAACAGCAGTCACTGATACTTGGCGTCACATGCTTGCTACTTGACTCATCGATAACCATTTTCCCTCAGGTATCATTTGGAGTGAGGACACCTTGATGGAGTACCTGGAGAACCCCAAGAAGTACATTCCTGGAACCAAAATGATCTTTGCTGGTATCAAAAAGAAGGGAGAGCGCCAAGACCTCATTGCATACCTCAAGTCAGCAACGTCATGAAAAGATCATTAAGATCAGAATATTTAATGTAATTTTAATGTTTTTCTCTGCCAACACACATTAAATATGATTTTATGTTTAGCCATTTGGACAGAAGGTTAACGTATATTCTCAGACTGGTGTTTGCTGTAAGTTTCACTTCCTGTTTAGGTCAGATGAGTTTGAGCAGCTGTTCAAGTGACCAAACATAAAACCACTGTCCTGATTTCATCGAGTCTGTAAGAGTACATATTAATCACATTATTTAAAAATCTCTTGGGAGGATGGGTCGTCTCTCATTCTTTTCCATGACAACATGTGTCTGGTACTTTCTGCTAACAGAGTTATCACCATTTACTTTATTTCAAAACGGTGAATAATAAAATTCATCTAATATCAGCTACATGAAAGTGAAACAGCAATGAAGCCTGTGTGGAGTTTTGGTGGTAAACTGGTGCTGGTTTTGAATCTGCCCTCAGCATTCATATTCAAGTTGTGAGTGTCTGACCTTTGCACAATGTGATTAAAGACTTCTACCTGCTGTGAATGCTCTTAGTTTGTTTTGGACTGAATTTGGAAAATACCGCTTTTGTTAACACTCCTGAAACTGCCCCTCTGAGCTCCTGTTTTTACCCCTTGCCTGTCATCAG
This sequence comes from Etia nguti, assembly GCA_015106755.1. NCBI lineage: Eukaryota > Metazoa > Chordata > Actinopteri > Cichliformes > Cichlidae > Etia > Etia nguti. The sequence goes on from VUQG01017458.1 coordinate 20,223, forward strand.
GCTCCTTAGAAGTTTGTAAAGATTTCTTGCTAAAGGTGATGTATTTATCTGCCTCCTTACACCCAAGAATTGTGGGGTTGTATGAATATTACATTGATGCCTTGAAACCCACCACCATGCTGAGGTACAGTGTGAAATCAGCTGGCATACAATCACCACGCACTAATATTGTGGAGTGACTTTATAATGTAGGGAAACTATTGCGGGCACCATCTGGAGTGAAGGAAGATGTTATTTACCTGGTTTCACAGGCCGGAAAGAGTTGGTTTAATTTCTTTTACTGTAATCAGTGTTTGACTGTAATGTGGTAGCTGTATGTTGTTACAGACAAGATGGTTAAGGATCAATTAAAAGAAAACGTCTAGACATGTAAAAATGACTCTTCATTTCATGGTGTTTGTCAGGAGCTGACAGCTTGTCCCTGCAGCAGGGTGATGTTCTACTCTTTGAAAATTCCCTCCAGAGTAAGGGCAATAAACATCACTGGTCTTATCAAACCAGTCATTTTTATCAAATATAAGACCAGACTAATTTTACAGTCGTCTCAGCAGATTTGTTAAACAAATATGAAGCCAAGCATGACCATAAATGTTGATTTGGCATTTTTAGTGTTCAATTCATCTTAAAGTGAGTTAAAGATCTCATGGTGAGGAAATATGTGGAAGTTTGTACCTGGCCCCTGATTATTTTGTGTTATCAGTGTAGTATGGTACATTTGCTACTGTAATAACACTATTTGGAATCTTGTTTCCTGTGTGTGAAAAAGAAAAAGACAGAGCAGATTAGACATTGAATATATCTAGTAACATTTTGTGGTGCACTCCCTGCCTCTTTAAAGAGTGTTGAACTCTCAGCCATAGACTGAGGGCCGCTCGTGCCAGTAAGGTGTCAGTTTACTGCTCGTGAAGTCATTCTAGAAAAAAGAGTCAGCTGATGGCAGCCCAGGCCTTGCTTTCTGTCACATTGCCTCTGGATCAAAGATCAATTAAGAGCAGAGACATGACTGGATTTGTCTTCAAACAGTGTGTCTGATTGCTGCCTGGAGACAGAAGGCTGAGTAAATTTAGTGTTTGGACTCTTAGGCTGTAAACTCATTACATTATTTAAGGATCTAGTTTATGGAAAATCTAATTAGAAGAGCCCTTTTCTTTGACCATCTTACACCTCTCCATAAACTACGTTGGTTTTGAAAGAGAAGCTGGGACACCCGGGACAGATTGATGAGGATTTGAAGACACCTGCTGGCCCATGAAGATAATGCACAGTAAAATGCCTTTTATGACACTTCAGTGTTGAACGATAGAGGGGCATAATGTTCTGAACCTCAGATGGAAATAAGGTAAGGCAGAAAATACCAAGCCTCTGAGAAGCTGATAGGTTCAATTTAATGTCATAATAAACCTACACATACATCTTTAAAAAACAAATAAATGAAATGCACAAAAGTGATAAAAAGACACTAATTCATCATCAATTCAGGACAGTCATGCTGATAAAAAAACAGTATCATTGTAAGGGAGCAGTGATGTGTGAGGGGCCGAGTAGGCAAAGGACTAACAGGGACAGGTGTGCTGTTCAAAAAGTGGTTTTTATTTTATCCACAAATATGAAAAACAATCATATCAAAAACACAGCAAAGAAAATAAGCTGTTCTAAGAAATAAGTGGGTCATAAACAAGTTCAGCAGTTAAAAATAACACAAAAAACCCAGAGGAGATTGTAAAAGAAACAGCCTTAATAATAGAGTAGTGTGTAGCTCAATAAAATAGAATTCATCATCAATATACTTTGAGGTTGTATAATATTTTACAGTGTCCACCAGGGGATGCTCCAACACTCAATTAAATTCTGTTTCCATGGCACCAACATAACACCACTGCAGCCACCTCAATGTTCTTTGTGTTGTAATGTAAAGATTCTGCAATATTAGATAATGATACAATCCTTTATGAGCACCGCTCACCATGGTGGGAAGGAAAAACACTTTTTTGCTAGGAAGAAACCTCTGGCAGAACCAGGCTCAGGGAGAGAGCAGCCATCTTTACAACTAGTTGGGGGTTGAGGGGGAAGAAAATAGGAAAAACGAGACACAGACAGACAAGAACAAAATGCAAACTATGGGGCAGAGTGAATAACGTGCAGTACTAGCACATAAAGACATGGGGAGTAGAGAAGAAGTGCACAGTACATGATGGCATGTCCTCCAGCAGCCTGAGCCTATAGCAGCATAACTAATCAGTGGTTCAGGGTCACTTGATTCAGCTCTAACTATAAATTTTATCAAAAGGAAACCTAAAGAGTCTGGTTCCACAGAAGAACTGAAGACTATTGCTTTTGGAAACTCTAGGAAGCACAAAGTAAGCCCACAGTCTGAGAGCAATGTGCTCCATTGGAATAATATGGTACAGCGAGGTGGTTAAGATAGGCTGAGATACAGGAATGGGGTCTAATAGTGAGGTCAGTAGGAGAGAAGCAGTCTTAAGTAATTTTTTTCTTTAGTTGTTCAAAGTTTATTAGCAAGAAATTCAACAACAGTTTTTGAACTTGTCAATGAAAATACACCAACTGTTTAGCCTTTGAGCCATCCCAGATATACTCCACTACGCTTTAGATGCTCTCCACTCTGAAATGATTGGTTGAATTTTCTTCTAAACCATAATGAGACACACCCCTCTTCTTGTGTTTGTAGTTTCACTTCATATTTAGTGTTGAGAAACATTCTTTTACAAGATATGTGTTGTTGTGGCTTTGCAAATATTTCTGTGCAACTTTTAGAGTAATTGAGACACCTTTCTATTCAGGTTAGCTGACAGTGTGACAATTTAGTACTACATCAGTGCATTTTCCCCATAGACTGTATATAGAGTATGGGCACAGCTTAAAAGTGAAGCCAGTTTGCAGTGCTGGCTATTAGACCAATCCTGGCAGCCACCAGTGCTGCCCCTGAGCCTTTTCAAAGTCCCATGTTACCTCGTTCTCGAGGTATCACATTCACAAAACTTGCATATCTATGCTGCCCGACAATACCCCATCAGCCTTTTAAGGCTGAGGGATAAAAATGACGGTTCACTATTCTTCTTATGACCAGCAGGGGGAGACTCATTGCAAAATGAAGTCCTCTTGTGGTTAAGTCTATACAACCAGCGAGGTCTCCTTGGCTCTATGACCTCAGTAAACATTTTTCTGATGATCTGATCTGCTCTGTTGCCAGTTCATATCTTATCTAATCATTTTGTTAATTTCGTGAATTCCGGCCCATATTATAGTCAAAAGGAATCTTTAATACGTAGTCTATAATTTTAAGCCTGTCATGACCTATGAGAGTATAAGATTGCAACAAGATAGAAGTTGAGGGAACAGTAGGATGAAGGTGGTCTGAATTACAGTTTTACATATTAAGTCTTTTTTTTTTGTTTTTTGTCAATTATGCACTCTAGACTCTTTATCAGTCACTCCTGTTACAATGCTCTGTTATATGGTTCAGACCATTTCTCAAGAACATAGTGGTTAGCACTTACATAGCTCGCTCCCTGGTCAGTCACTCTCCATACAAGTTAAGTATTGGCCAAAAACAGCAGCATCACCTGCACAGCTTCTGGGAAAATGCAGAGAACCATTTCAATTAAATTCTCTTTTTTGCTATACTTGCAGCATAGGAACTCACATCCTTGGGTTGCAGTCATTAGGACAAAAGCCAGAATCCCAGGAATGATGAAGAGTAAAACCCCAAAGAGAATATTCCATGTAGTTACAAAAGGACATATGAAGTCTATCTCAACTATCTTTTCCACGACAGCCAGAAGAAAACTAAACCCAACATTTGATGAAAATGGAGCATTTTTAAAAAATGATTTCCCTCTTGATATCAAAGGGTTTCTCAGTCCTCTACGTATATCCGCACAAAAAGACAAAAACATTAGAGACAAGGTGGTCATTTATAACACTATAATCTTCTGTGATACATTAATAGTAGCCATAAATAAGTAATCCTGTTGGTGACTGTACTGCTCATTAGACATACTGTATATTACAAGTTCAGTTTCACACCAGCCTACTGTGAATCAGGCTATGTACTATTTATCTACACATACTAAAAACAACTGCAGGAAACACTTAAAAGCCCATAATAAACACATGGATTATTTAAATAAATCAAATTCTGGTAGGTTACTGTGAAAAAGAAGAATTGTGTGCTTGTGAAGAGAAAACCCCACAGTTTAAAAAGTCTACTTAGATTTATTTCAGTTCCTCTGTTTGGCAAAAGATTAAAAGTACAAATAAACTGCTGTTTTAAAAAGAAGATCAGATCTCACAAATATAATCTTTGAAATCTTTGAATTCTCATCTGTATTTGGATTATTGTATCAAAAGACCATCATACATGTTCTAATAAAGTTTTAAAGATGAAATACAGTTTCTGTCATTGTTTGCAAAGCAAGCCGTGTGGAGTTATGAAGAAGGACCCAAGATGCAGGCACTGGCTGTGATGCGAGTGATCTTTATTAACAAGAGGTGAAAACAAACAAAAGTGAGGATGGCGAGGACAGAACAAAGAAATAACCTGAACTGTGAAAACTAGTGAACAAACCTGAAGCCATAACATGCAGGGAGAAACACGGGATGCGGAATAGAGAAACGCAGAGAGACACCAGGAAACGCAGGCGGAACAACAATGAGCACAGGCAACCACACACTATATATAGACACACAAGGTAATGAGGAAATGGCACACAGGAGGAAGACACAGCTGAACCTAATTAGACTAGACCGGGAGGAAGCAAACCAGAAAGCATGAACCTAGAACCAGAAACAGTAGACATCACACAGAGAACCAAAACCCTAACTCTTGCCTAGAATACAAAATCAAAATAAACTAGACCATAAGATCATAAACACAAAGCGCTGGCACAGCTGACCCAGGACCATGACAGTTTCAATAACCTGCCAAGACTTTCATCCCAAATTCGCTCCAAGACTCTTTTCAGGTGCTCTCAAATGGAAACTCTGGCAGCTGGTTTTGTTTCATTTTGTTTTCAAATCCATATTAAGACTCCAGCCTTCTTCCTGTGCTTGTAGTTTCACATCAATCAGCATTGGATTTCACAGTCCGATGCATTCTTCTCACGTCTGGAGTCAAAACACCAAAGATGGTGACAGGAAACCACTAAGCTCAAGGATTCAAATTAGGACTTTAGTGACCAATGGTTAGTCACTTAGTCCGTCTTTGTCCTAGCACTTTACATCTACAGTGAAGCATGGAAATGAGTGCTTTAGACTCCTCTTTATTTCATTCAAATCACTGATGTTTTTTATTTTACAATATTCAAAAGTCTTTCTTCCACTTTTGCTTTTCCCTTGTCATTTTCCTCATTTAGCCTACTCTTTCCTACATAAGGAAAATATAAGCCAGCTTCACATCATAGCTGATATTTTACAGTTAAATATGTAGTCTTTTTTTCCTTTAACCACATGCAGCACACGTTGCTGATCAACCACTGTTTTTCCAACCAAAACTTCTAAAACTGATTTACCCTCATGGAATTTCAGACTTTTCAATTTCACAAATTCAAATGTCTTCCAATCTTGTCAAAAGTAAACACTTTCATCACTGAAGTATTGTATAATAATAGTTATAATATATTTTCTAATTGTATTGTGTGTGTACTAAAGTTGCCAGAAATGGAGTCTTTATATTTTAATCGCAAAATTTTAAAGTGGATTCTGAATTTCACTGGAAGCCAGTAAAAGGAAGCAAGCATGGGCGTAATACTTTATATTATCCATGTCTTCTGAGGGTGTAATAAACAAGTCCAGAAAACAAGCTGGAGGAATGGCTTTAATTTCACGTTTCATGCAGTTGTTTTTGTAGTTGTGTAAGTACTCAAAATTGTAAAGAAAAACATCTTTTCATCTTCATATTTGTCTTCTTGTGCAGTTGAAAATGGACCATTTGCATCAAATGTTGTTTGCTATTATCCTGGTGGCTTTGGAAAAGCTAGTTGAGATGGCATTTTCATGTCTTTGTAAAGCTAAGTGGAAAGCTTGGTTTGCAGCTGGCTTCTTCATTATTCCTGGATGTTTGCCCTTTCTGCTGACCACCCAGTGATGGAAGTTCACATATGAAAAAAGTCCAGTGTCATCACCAGCTTGCATTTTCCTTTTAGTTTCAGTAAGGGAATTCTTTTATTTTCTTAGATATTCCTGAGGCACACAACGATGTTGTTGGCAAAGTTTCTGGGCTGGCAAAGTTTCTGGGCTTTCCTCAAGAGTCTCTC